>CM021110.1:6231516-6290129 GCA_007115665.2 Sequoiadendron giganteum
AAGTGTCCCACATGCTAAGATTGCTTGAAAGTTCATGTGTTCGACTCCAAGGTTCCTTTTATCGCGAATAGACTCAGTTGGTTGATGTGTTTTGCTGGTTATTTCAAGGGGACTTACGTAGTTGTTCAATTTCGTGAAGCAATTAGGACATGAATGATTTGGCGATATTGCTTCGGTATCTAAACTGACTCGGAAAATGCAGAATTAAAAGGGGATAGGGATAGGGATTCTACAGATCTACTTCTAAAAGGGTGGAGGACGAAGATCGACTTAAACAATCTTCAAATCAAACTTTGCTTTGTCTCCTTTCGAACAACTCCGACAAAGTTGGTGCAATCTTCAAAGGATGAGAAAATGTTCAAACTATGACGCAACACGTTCATACCGTCAACACGACGCATACAAACATATGAACCATAATCGAAGTTAAGTGCTGATACTCCAGTTGACCACGCAAGGCGAACTTACCATCAGCAAGTCCGCTAGTGGTATGGACGAGAAGACTTGCTCAAATCACAACGCCACACTCCACAGCTAACAACTACTTGCATGAAATAAAATCTATTTTTCTCTATCTACCTTGAATTGGAAAGACGAACAAGCCTTGCTAGCTACTCACAATAGAAGATAGAACCACCAAACAATGATAAATCTTTATATTATGAGAGTGTTCACAACAACTTCTTACAAAGTCCTCAATGGGAAAACTTCCTTTCCTCCTCAACCTAAACTAACTTCTAAGCTCTACTCTCTAACTTCTATCTCCAATACTCTCTAGCTCTGATCTATCTCTGATTCTAATTCTAATTGTTTACAAATGAGGGGGGATGCCCCTTTTATAATAAGTCCAATTCAGTGGACGGTTCAGATCAAATTACAATGAAGGGCCCAGATCGAGCCACCTATGCCCTGATTAGGGTTTCTGCCCTAAAAACCGCCACAGAGAGGAGTGGGCAATGAATGCACAGAATATTCTCCACTCCCCTGCAGGAATCATAATGAGCAATTAATGCACACTACCATCATCAAGAAGATCCTCATCAAGCAGCGCGTTCCCACTGGCCTTCTCCCGGATAGCAAACTCGATCAACCGGGCCAATACTGCTTCAACCTCCTGTGTAGAGATCGGTGGAATATGGTTGAGCTGGAACTCCAAGACTGCTACCGTCTGTCCGTATCGGATGCAAGATTTCTTCCATGTCACCAAGGCGTCCTGGGTATGCTGAATTATACTAGAGAGCGTGGAGACATTCTCAAAGTCATCCAGGACAAGTGACCTCGCAGCTGAGAAGAATGGAGGCAGTCTACCCTTCAAACCATCAGCAGTTATCTCCTCTGGGACCAACTTTCTAGCAAATATGGCTTCTAATGTATTGAGGACTCCCCCCAAGATGTTGCCCATTACCTTCTTCACTTTAGCTGAATCTGCCCTTGCTGCGTCGTGAAATCCACGGCCTGTGACCACCGAGGAGTACCAACTGGTGAAATCGTACCTATCACCTCTTTGAATTACACCTCCATCCACTAAGGTTTCTAGAGGTGCATGCATCAAAGCCCCCAAACGAAGTACAGTCTTCGTTTGATAGATGCGAGTATCACCCCAGGCCTGATCTACTATATCCATTCGTGCCAAAATATTTGAGGCCTGTCGATAAGCATCGGCAAGGTCCTCCGTGAATTTTCCTGTCTCAGTATGAACACGGCTAACCCACTTGTCTGCCTCCGTTTCCATTTTCTTTAAATCCTCTAAGGCAACAATTGACTCGTTCGGAAGCTCCGATGGACGTTCCACAGCCGGGTCCGCTGGTTCACCTGGACGTGCTAGATTCTGCATATATCCTATCGGAGTTTTGTTATCTTCTTCATTCTTATACTTCCCTAAAATACTTGGAGCAATGATCCTTCAATGCGATGGAGTTATTCGAACTCCTCGATAACTTGGGCTCGATAGGACGACCAACTCTATAGGTGATCACATAATTTCGGGCCCTCTCCTCTTCGGTTCGATCACAATCTTCCCTCGGAATAGCCACCTGAAGCGTGCGAGAGCCTGACTCGTCAGTCGAGATCTTTGAAAACTTTCGGGCCCTTTTCTTCTCTGGTGGCGCACTGATCCTCCTAAGGAACTCCATCTCAATGGCCGGATCCGTGTCATCCTCGGGTTCTCTCCTCATTCTGTCGAAAAGCCAATCAGGCACTGTCTGCTGTGGATTACAAACAACAAGGGGCTGTTCTTCTGTTGCCTCCATCTCGTGCACTTCCTCTCTTCTTACCTTTGGCAGTGCTCGGAGCTCATCCTCCTCTATAAAGGTGGGTATCTCAGACCCTTGGGTCCCCTGATTACATGTTTTCTTCAGCAACTTCTTTAAAGCTGATATCCAACATAAGCGAAAATGGGTGTACCGATATTGTTTCCTCTTCCTCCTCTGTTGGCAGCCCTGGATAAATGACTAGGCGATTCTCGAGGCGTTGGTGATCTACCTCCTCAAGTCCCTGCTCTTCCTCTAATCCTGCCCTCTGATTGGCAAATAATGAAACCACTCTTAAACTCGAAGATTGAGTTTGTGAGTGCACGGGTGATGCTTGTTCTATCCTCAACGGTATCGGTTGGGTTGGCACTTCCACTTGTGCCCTAGATGTCTAAGAAATTTGTTTCCCTCTTTTTACCGATAACGGCCTTGGGTCACCCATCAAGCTGTAAGTAAGGGCGATCGACTTGCTCTTAAGTCTGCATACATGTCTGTCGACCCAAGTCCTGGTAAAAGTCATCACCGGGATAGAAAGAGTGTCCAAGTCCATGATCTCTGGCTCGGACCAATCAGGTGGTGGGACAGGAGTATCCCTAACTGACCCATAGTCGGGTTGCATGGCGTTGACATCCTCCTCCACCTGGTCGGGAACTGGAATAATCTCACATTCTCTAATCAACTTGAGAGGAAGTCTGGAAAACATCCTTCTTCTTATCTCAGCCTCATCCACTGCATTTGCCCAGAAGTCCTCAGTATGAGCTCACGATGCGGTATTCAACGTTACGGCACCATCAGGATGTTCCGTAGGTCGAAATCCTGTGTATTATGACAAATGATAAGATTATTCGTCCTTACCTCTCGGTACTGCAAAGAGGGACACACCTCAATGGAATTTCCCATGGTGATAGGGAAATCAAGCCCACCCTTCTTTTCCCTTTTCTGAATCTTATCGTAGGCAATCAATTGCCTAGATATCTCAAGCATTACTATGTGATCAGTGGGGTATCGTGGTAACCGATACGGATACGAAGTGAACCCTTGCAGCCTAATATATGTGAATTTCGGGAATTGGATGAGCCAATACCCATATTCCTCAATCAGTGTCTGTGCTTCTTTAGATATTCTCTGCTGCGTCCTTTGCTGAAGCGTCCTCGCAATGTGCATTGTGAATGCATCATTTGCCCGTTTATGGTTGGCGATGTTAACCAAATGTAGCTGTGTGCAGGCTTCATGAATTTTGAATTGACCAGGGGCACAGCCGATTGGCTCTTTGTACGAAATCCCTCTGTACTTAGTCATTCTGGCCAACATGTAAATTACATATGAGCTCATGTAGAAAGTCTTCGTCACCTTCAAGCTCCTGAATTGCTCATCAATGTGGTTGCTAATCATCCTAGCCCAATCGACACACTCCTTTCCCTCCAAGATGATCTCGATGAAGTAGAACATCCAAGGCTTGAAAATGTAAGCCTGTGCACTCCCATTTACCCGGCTCAGCATCATTATCAAATCACAGTATTCTTGTTTCACGTCCTCGGCAATTATCTGCCTTGGGAGCTTAGTGCGGGGTGGCCTCGGCTTCTGCATCCAAACTCTGTTGATGACTGCAGTGACTCTTTCGAAAGAGGAAGAGTACATCTTATCTGCCCTCTTGTTTGTCCTGTATAACATCTCCTCAGCAGTTGGAATCCCAAATGCTTCTCCGATGGCAGCGGGTGTGAAGTTGGCGAGCAGTTTACCATCCGGAGAGACGATCGTCCTACGTTCTGGCTTGTAGTGATTGGCGCACTCCATAATTAGCTCCGGACACTGAATTGCTGGCGGAAAACTAGCAGCTGCGTAGATTCCACTCTTCATTATATTATGTGCCGTGACGGATGGTTGATGGCCCCCTAGCCCGAACATCCTCGATTTGAGTGCATTCGGATTAAATGAACCAAGGTTGGTGTCATTCAATCCTGCCAACTTTGAAACTATTGCTGACTTTGGGAGAAATGGCTTAGCGAGCCTCTTAATCATTGCCTGCCGAGATGAGCCAGCCTTGCCTGCTTTAGTGTTTGCAGCTCTGCCTGCGGCTCTGCTTGTTCCTGCAACATCCTTTGCGCCAGCCATCTGCAAAATAAAATAGAAGAATAAGCTAGACTGCAGATTTTTAAAATAAAACAATTCCCGAGATGGCTGCGAATACGGAGTTAGCTTTGAAAATAAAATCTCTCAGCATAAATTTCTAACTCCAAACCTCGTACTGTATAAAAATCTCTGAGTTTAGAGACAACTCTCAGCAACTGCACTTCTGACTGGTGAAGAAAAAACGCAGCAAGCTAATAACTTTCAGCAATGTAGCTAATTTCTCCAGCACAAATAGTTCGAACCTTGACTTCACTTTGTCAACTTTAGCGGTTAGATGAATAAAGAGTTGCCAGCAATATGAAATTTCAACTTCCTCAACTTCTCAACGTTTAAACTTCGCAGCAACTCCACTTTCAGCTCTTTGAGAATTAAATTCTCCAGCAACTCCGGAAAATAACTTCAACCTTCAACTTCGAAGTCGCAGCAACACACTTTCAGCTTTTCGAAAGAAAGAGTCTCGACAAATGAAATTTTCTCCAGCACTTCGTACTTTCAGCAACTCAACACTCCGAAATAAAATAAACTCTCACAGAATTTCTCTCCTCAACCACTTGGAAAATATTTTAATCTCTCCAGAACCTCTTCAGCAACTTCAACTTCGAAATAATGTGAGGAGAAATGAGAGAAGAGATTGTTTAAATAACTTTTCCCGGAGAATCCTGCTAAGTAGTGCTGGGGCTATTTTTAGCACCTTCATCAATTTCCCACTATCTTCGTTCGGAATCTTCTAATTCAAGCGCAGTAGTGGGCTAGTCGTCAGCCGGTTATTATGGCAGTCGCCATTAATAATGATTCCTTCTTCTTCAAATTTCGAATTTTCCTCTTAGTCTTGCCAGTTAACTCTTGGCGATTTAAACAACTCGCGAGAAAAACAATCACTTGACTTGATTTAAAATTCCATTTTAAAATCTCGCAGTGTTTAAATAAATTCAACTCGAAAAAATTCGTGGGAGTAGCAAATTTATTTCCAACTTTTTAAAATGTCTGTCATTTAAATCCTCGATTTCATAAAATTTGCCTTAGACATTTTAAATTCTCTCATTAAAACGTTCAACTCCGGGCGATTAAAAACTTGTTTGCGTGCTCGAAATAATTCGTCCTTTGAGATTTAACTTCTGTCAGGAAAATAATCTAGGCAAAACGAATCCCTTCTGAAAATATTAAAATTTCCCTTAGGAAATTAATTTTTAAACTCTATTAACTTATGGGTGCATTTTAAACGGGTTCATTTGATTTTCACTTAGAAAATATTTTATCAAGTCGTCAACCCCGTTTAAATGTCTGGAAAATTTTCATGCTCACCCACTCTTTCTGTTTATTCAAATTTTCAAATTCTCATGCTCACCCACTCTTTCTGTTTATTCAAATTTTCAAATTCTCATGCCTTAGGAATTTCTCCACTTCACACACTTAGGAGAAAATTTAAATTTTCATCCCCTTTAGGCGTATATTTTAACTAGGCAAGCTTTAAATTTCCACGCCTTAGGAAGCATTTTCCATCACCACTTACCTTGAGGGCGCATTTCCACTAGGCAACTTTTATTTTCGTGCCTTAGAATATTTCCAGACCTCTATTCCTCCTTTTGACTGGGGGCGCATTTTGACCTTGAAGCTTTTGTTTTTGCCTTAGGCGTTTTTCCACTAGGCCACATACTCCTTGGGCGCAAATACATAGGCAAGCTTTCATTTCCATGCCTTAGCCGCTTTCTCACACACTTGAGGGCGCATTTTCATACATGAACTTTGATTTTACGCCTTAGAAAATTTTAAGACCTCCTCACCTTGAGGGCGCATTTCACCCCTGCAAGTTCTATTTCCTTCTACCTTAGGCGTTCTTCTTCTTAGCATCATCTAGTCTTGGGCGCATTTTAACATGGCTACTCCCGTTTTTGCCTTAGAATCTTTTATAAATTCGCCTTGGCTGGGCGCATTTTGTCTTTGAACTTCCATTTTACGCCTTAGAATATTTTTGAGGGTTTTCACTTTACCCTGGGCGCAAATGAGGGAGGAGCTTGGGCGCATTTTACACCTTATACCTTCATTTCCATGCCTTAGCTGCTTTTTTTTACCCTTTTCTCCTTCTTGAGGGCGCATTTCCATAGGCAAGCTTTTATTTTCTCACACTTAGGCGTTCTTTAGGCTCCAAGAACCTTGGGCGCATATGAGGGAGGAGCTTCCATGTGAGGGCGCAAATGAGACCCCATGCTTTTGTTTTATGCCTTAGCCGCTTTTTCTACTAGGCCACATCCTCCTTGGGCGTATTTTGATGGAGGAGCTTCAAGATGAGGGCGCATTTTAACTAGCTTACTTTTATTTTTGTGACTTAGGCATTTTTCACATGCAAGCTTTGACTTGAGGGCGCATTTCATGGGGTGAGCTTTCGTTTTTGCCTTAGAAACTTTTCAAGGCTTCTCTCCTTGAGGTGGGCGCATTTGACTAGGTGAGCTTTTGTTTTTGCCTTAGAAACTTTTTTCAAGGCATCTCTTCTTCCTTGGGCGCAAATAGATGCTTTCATTTTTGCCTTAGGCGTTTTTCAAGCCTCTGCCTGTTCCTGCTCTTGCATTCTATTTTTAGCAAGTTGTGCTATTTTTAGCAAATCCCTTGATTTTCAACCTCTAAGGCTCCGTTTTGCCTGAAAATTTCATCAGATGATATTCTCTGCCTTGTGAACCTGTTTTGTCAGTCCTCTGCCCTGACCTGCTATTTATAGCCACCTGCTATTTATAGTAAGTTTGACTTTCTGACTTTAGTAGCTCCGTTTTGCCTGAAAGTTGCAACGCTTGATCTTGATAGCTTGAGGGTCATTCTGATGCCAACCTCGGGTGCAGACCTGCTATTTATAGCCGTGCCCTGACTTACTAAAAATAGTAAGTTCTCCGACTTTGCTCAAATTTTGCCAGCAGGTACCTTGAAGTGTGCTGACATGGGTGGGGTACTTTGTTTCGGCTATTTTTGGATTTTACCCCCTATAAAAGTGGAAACCCTAATTTGATTTGCATGTATCCCGAACGGTCTCCGTTTGACTTCGTTCCTTCTGCATGTCGTTCTGCTTGCTGGACTGGAGTGTTGGGCGGCTGCCGGAGTGTACCTGCTAAAAATAGAAACTGTCTGAAAAGTGACTCATCCACTGCCGGATGGTTTTGCATGTCATATTGCCTGCGGGATCTCAAAAAACCCAGAAAAACCCAGAAAACCGGTCTGCATGCATGTACTGGCTAAAAATAGTAAGTCCTCAAAACTCGATCTTCTCTGCTTGCAAGTCACACCGTTGCGAAGCTCTCGAAAAACCCATGAAGAAAAACCCGACATGCGTTGAAAAACACTGCATGCGAACCCTAAAAATAGCCTCCGAAGGCTGAACTCTGAAAGTGGTTGTCTCGGTTTGCATGTTACATCACTGCGAAGGTTTTGGAAAACCCAGAAGGATTCTCCAGACATGCATCTGAAAAGCCCATGTGGAAACCCTGTTGTCTTTGCCCAAAATGCCAAAAATAGTAAGTCGTCTGATCTGGCTCAAAATTTACGTGTAGACAGCTTGATGTCACTTCGGATGCAGTGGAACTGACAGAATTCCAAAATCTCAATAAAATAGTCCCAAGTTGAATACTTACTAAAAATAGTAAGTTGCCAGAATACAGTGAAAATTTAGGGGGACTCTGCTGGAAGTCTTCTGACTGCTGCTCTAAGCTTAGATTTCAATTTTATAACTCAGTCTGACCTTAAATAAGCCTGAAGGATGAAAACCCTAATTACACAGACTTGACCAATATTTCAACCTGGGTCAAACAACGGGACATCCCCGGAAGGACCAGAGACCAGAGAGAGAGCGAACCAAAGCCAAAAGACCAGACTGGAGCAAGATTTAGGGGGTCCCCATCTTGATGGGGTGATGTGTGAAAAAAGGTCACAACAGTGTCGTCATAAAAAACACGTCAACAGTACCCATCGGATAAGGTTCTTTTCATGGAGTTCATGAGACAAGCACATGAGGTTCACACTTTTCTTCGCAATCGACATAAGCCAGCTTTCACCTTTCCGTTTGAGTTAGGTATTTACAAATGCAAAACAACTGCTGATTGCAAGTTAATGGCACATGAGTTAGAGAAAATTCAGCTTCGGTGTTTTCCTCAAAAGCGTGCCTATGATCCGTTGGGTCATTATTCAGCAAGGTTGGAGCGAAATGTTTCACATTCGGCAGCGCTTGAGGACTTTTGGGTCAATTGTGAGGATGAATTTGAGGTGCGTTGTCGTCATTATTGTAGGCTTACTATTCCACAGATTGCTGATTTCTTGTCAGAGGATGTGGAAGGTTTGTCTGATGATGATGGCGAGATACTTCTTCATTCATTCATTAGAGACCAAGTTGCTCGCCAGCCACTTCGCTAACCTGATTGGTATATTCCAGTGAATACTTCAGTGAAAGACTTATCTAGGTCTGTTATCAAAACCACCATCTATTTCCTTGAGAGCAAGCGGAAGCGAAGGGTGATCCCAGTTACAGAGCCGCCAGCAGTGGTAGTTTCTTCTTTACCTTCTACTTCTAGGGCTAAACCTCGAGTCAAGGTTACTATGAGGCCGCCTGAAGGGGTTAAGATGGGGGTTAATTCAAAAGGAAAAAGCATCACCAAAAGGAAACAGGTTGAGAAGGAGCCAACACTTCCAGTTATAGAGACAGTACCTCAAGAGCAAGCATTTCCAATTACAGAGATAGTACTTCCAGAGCCAGTTATTTCATCAGAACCAGTTATTCAGACTGAGGCCAGTTTGTCATCTCCAGGTTCACCTTTTTCACCACACTCGTCTCCCATAGATATTGATTCAGAGCCTGAGACTCTGATACATGAGACCTTCATACCAGTGGATCCGCCAGCGGCTGATACTGTAGAAACGGCTCCACCTCGAGAGGACAATATTCCTTATTCATCTTGGCTTGAGAAGTCACTGGAGAGGGAGAGGCGTATGCCTTCATATAATCTTGATTTATCTGAGTTTGGTGAGCCCTATCAGAACAGGTTGAATAAGAGGGCCAGAAAGCAGATTAACATTGAGAAGAATCTTGAGGCAAAGATCGTCATAGAGGTTGCTACTCCTCCAGAAGGCAAATACTTGGATGAAGTTGATGTTGGTGATTTTACCTTCGTCAAAACTAATCTGGGTAAGAATACTCGACACACTGACGTGAATCTATTCAGAGTCGTCGCGAGTAATCTAGAGGAACGCGTCATGAAGGATGGTGAGGATAAAGTAGCTCTCGAGGCTAAAATCAGGCAACTCCGCATGTATATTTCGAGTTTACTTCATGGCAGCGAGGGGCAAGCACCTTTACTTCCACAACTTCGAGAGACCGCCACAGAACAGCAGAGGATTCAACACTTGGTTAATCGAGGAAAGCTGCTGGATACCTGGATTGAGGATTTTATCATTGTTGGTCGACACCTCCTCATAGAGCTATATCAGTTGAGGATTGATTCACATAGTCTTCGCCAGAGAATTCAGGAGCTCGAGATTTTCATGGCCGAGCGTAAGCCGAAGGACTTGATTCTGATATCACAGCTTGCAGGAATCTATGATGCCATTACAGCAGATGGAGATCAAAAGGTCTTCACTTGGAGAGAGTTATATCTTTGCAGGGTGGAGACATATGACAGGATTTCTGCTAAGATGAGCATGATTCAAGAAAAGGTTGTTGCAGCTCGTCGTTTCATCAGCGAGTACATCACTCAGATCCCATGTCATTATCGGCATGAGGATGGTACATACGCCGAGTTAGAGGCAGTTCAAGTTGAGTTCGAAGAGTTAGTTCGTGATAACCTATGTGGAGGACTAGAGGTGTCCAAGATGGAGGAGTTTACAATGCTGACTATCAGTTTCAAAAAGGTGACCACAGAGGTTAAAGATAGTCAGAGGGAGATCCGAGATGGAGACAAAGAGTTAGAAAAGTAGTTAATCATCGTGGACAGCATCAGAGTGCCAGATGATGATACCATAGTTTACATACTCGGACTCGGAGAGTACTCGGCAAGCCCAAAATTTTTGACTCGGCAAATACTTGACAACTTAAAAAGTAGCAAAATTTCTCATGAAAACACTTTTTTTTGCAAAATTCAATTACAAAATGCATCAAATGAGTCTAAAAACCATGAGGGAGTGTTTTATATTAAATTTCATAGTTCAATACATATGGATTACAAAATGGCATCATTATACGAAGCCACATAGTGAAACTGGTAATAACTATAATGAATTTATGATGATTGTATTTGAAAATCATCATCATAAATTTCATATCTAGGCAATTACAATTTCCTCTTCCCCAACCTAGTGAAAAATTGGGAGGTAGAGGGTATGGTCCTTGCACTCGATTCTGGCTCCCTGCTTGCCGTAGAAGATTGTGGCAATGGCTCCACCATGCTGGTAGGTGGCAGTGGCTCCTCCTCCACCACATCAATGTCATCCAATCCAATCTCCCCTACTTCTACTGCAGGCAAATCCTCCATAGCTTGCCTCTCGAAATCAGCAATCTCATCCTCTGTAAACAAGGAGGCCTCATCATCCTGTACGGTCCAATCACTGTATGGATCAATGTCATCCAAATCAATGAGCTCATCTGAAAAGTCCTGCACCTTTCTTGTGCGAAGCCGAAGATTATATTGCACAAAAACAAGATCATTGAGGCGTTGTTGAGTCAACTTGTTACGCTTCTTCGTGTGAATGGAATCAAACAAACTCCAGTTTCGTTCACAGCCAGAAGCACTACAAGGTTGAGACAAAATTCGGAGGGCTAGCCTTTGCAAATTTGGAGTTCTTCCACCCCAATCATCCCACCAAGAACCTACAAATAAGATATTCAAGTTTTTGTAAATATTGATAAACAATATTGTAATAAGTTAATAACTAATAAGTAATAATAATTGTAATTCATAACTTGCAAGATAAAGGCTTCACTTTTTCTTACTTGGTGTTTGGATCTCTCTTCCTCGTTCACATAATGTGGAAGAAAACAAAGGCCCCCTAGCTGCCTTATATTGTTGCAACTCTATAAGGATGAGGTCTTTCACTTCAGGTAAAGGTGTCATCCTGTCAATACATGTGAATAGGCCCTCCATAACCTCTCCATTAGCATCCGTGAAGCCATCAGAGAAGTAGAATTTGGGGTTGAGAAAGTACCCCGCTGCATGAATGGGTTGGTGGAGTTGATTGTTCCACCTTCGATCAATGATCTCCCAAATAGGGGTAAATCTATTTGCATCCCCCATGTAATAGTGTTGGATGGCCTCTTTGGCCCTATCCATTGCTTCATAAAGATATCCCATCACATTTTTCTCACCATCCACCAAGCGCAAAACCCTCACCAATGGCTCAGTCACCTATAAAGTACAAAGTAGAACTAAATTTAAATTACACCTTACAAGGAAACAAAATACTTATAGAATTTTAAATTAAGAATAAAGGATTAAATCTGAAAATTCATTAGAGTTTAAGTTACCTTGACAATCTCTAATGCTCTAGTTGCAAATTGACCATCAAAGATTATTGCTACAATCTTTTCTCCATCAGCCTTCTTTGAGTAAGTTGAGTCTACCCATGGTTGACTCACAAACATCTGCTTCAAGGAAGTCAATAAACTAGTGATACTTTGCAACGTTAGAAAATTAGTTGCAAACCTTGTAGCACCCGATCGCACAAGCTCTTTCCCCTTGGTGTGATCTCTCATCAATTGAAGAACCCATGGGTGATTATATATATATTTTGTTATGTCTCTTGCTTGTTCTACAATTGGTTTCACCCAATCAATTTTTCCTATGTCCTCCAAAAGAAGGTCAAGGCAATGAGCTCCACAAGGGGTCCAAAAAAGTGTTGGATGCCTTGCTTGAAGCAATCTACCAGCTGCCACATATGCCGCCGCATTGTCAGTAACAACTTGGACAACATTTTCTATGCCCACCTCTAAAACAACCCGCTCCAACATCAAACTCAAATTTTCTGCATTCTTTATTATGTTGGAGGCATCAATTGACTTTAGAAAAACCAACGCACCATTTGAAGCCACTATAAAATTGATAAGAGTGTGGTTTCTTCCATCTGTCCAGCCATCTGAAAGAATTGAGCATCCATACTTTTGCCATTTCTTCTTTTCAGCTTCCACAATTCCATTTGCATCTACAATAGCATCTTCAAGTAACCTGCCACTTAAATCTCTTGGACTAGGGGCCTTGTACCCTTTCCCTGCAACTGTCAATGCTGTCACCAAACACTCCCAATATGGACTCCTTGCCACATTGAAGGGAAGGTTATTATAAAACCAAAAATTTGCACAAGCCTTGTCTGCTTCTTTGTGCACCTCCCTATTCCACCCAGTACCTTCCAATGAAGGTTGTGATCCTTGAACATTTCTAGGGACAAAAAACTGGAATTTATTTGAAGTGGATGAAGTGGATGGGGTACGTATACGTGGACCGCGACTAGAGCCCACAATGCCTTGCATATTCACCTCAGAATCTTCAGTCAAATTAGGAGCAATGGCTTCTTGTATGGCTGCTTTTGTCTTTGCCCTCTCCAATTTTTTTTCATCAAGTGCTGCAAGAAGAGCTGCCATCTCTCGTTTCACCTCTTCAGGGGCTTCTTTACATGCCTTTGCATCACGGCAAGGAATACTAGCAAGATGGTATTTGAGGCGATTGATGCCTCCACTAATCTTCTTCTTGCACCAAGTACAAATAACACTCCCTGGTACTGGCCCATAATAGCCATGTTTCCAAGCGGGATCACGGCTACCAGGGGGTCTCCTTTCAATGGCCTGGCTTGAGGCAGCTGTGTCTGAACCAGATGCAGAGGCAGATGCCATTGTGATTAAATATTAACCTGCAATATTAGAAGTTGAATAATAAATATATTAGAAGATGCAACAGATCCAATACAAAGTGAAAGGAACAATCAACTAATTGTTTAACTTTATAATTTCAGTCATTATCAAACAATAAAGTTGTAAACTATCAAAGTGAGACATTTCATTTAGTATGCTATCTGTTCTAATTTCAGTTTTTTTATTCTTATATTTTTATTTTTTGTTGGATGCACATTGATTTAATTTACTTGTATGCAAATTGGCATTGCAGTCCTAACTCCTAACTCCTAACCTTGTTGGTTGTTGCAAATTTGCAGGTGGGAGCAGCAGGTTATCTGTTATCATACTGTATTTAATAATTTATTGCAGATATTCCACTATAAAAGTACTTTGAGACTTTTGATCATAGTTTGCAGATGGGCGAGTAATCTCTTATTCTATGTAGATGAACAAAATTTGTGTGTATATGTGTGGATTGTCATTGTGCAGCTACATCAACATATGGATATGAGTTTTTCAATTTTCACTTTAAACTTTTACAGTTTTACTCATATCCATATGCTGATGCAGCTGCACAATGACAATCCACACACATCAGAAAAACTGTAAACATGCTGGTGTTGTCTATATCAGATTTAATATTAAAATTTAAAACTTCATTCTTAATAATTTATTGCAGATATTCCACTATAAAAGTACTTTGAAGTTTGAGACTTTCGATCATAGTTTGCAAATGGGCAAGTAATCTCTTATTCTATGTAGATGAACAAAATTTGTGTGTATGTGTGTGGATTGTCATTGTGCAGCTACATCAGCATATGGATATGAGTTTTTCACTTTAAACTTTTACAGTTTTACTCATATCCATATGCTGATGCAGCTGCACAATGACAATCCAGATTCCACACACATCAGAAAAACTGTAAACATGCTGGTGTTGTCTATATCAGATTTAATATTTATTATTATTTTAATTTTTAAATGTAAAATTTCATATATTATTCTATTATTATAAATTAATAATACCATGGGAAAATTGTAAATAATAATATCATTTTTGACATCAAATTTATGATTTATTGTAATTTGTTATTTTAAAACTAAAATTTCATATATTATTTTATTATAAATTATAATAATATCATGGCAAATAATAATATAAAAAGATATTATTATTTGTCATGATATTATAATTTATAATAAAATAATATATGGAATTTTAATTTTAAAATAATAATAAATTATTAAATATGATGTACAAAAGTGAATATTTTATCATTATGAATATTAAAAATTAAGACTCCCATGATATTATTATAAATTTATAATAAAATAATATATGAAATTTTGAAATTTTAATTTTAGAATAATAATAAATATTAAATTGATGTAGAAAAATAAAAAAATTTAATATTTTTATTATTTTATACATAAACGTTTGGAAGCATATATATAAAATAATAAAAATATTAAATCATTTCCAGGCATATGTTCATTTAATATTATCATTTTTTCAAACATATACTATGAAGTATGAAGTATGAAGTTTTAAATTTTAATATTCAGGCATATGTTCATTTAATATTAGCATATGTTTGAAAAAATGATAATAGTAAATACCCACGACCTGGCACAGGCGCCGCACAGCCAATGCGAACAGGAACTAACCTGGAAATCGCGCAGACTCCAAGTCGCGCAGCCACCACTGCAAATCGTGGAAATAAATCACGCAGCCAACACTGCAAATCGTGGAAAATGAAAAGGGTAAATGTAAACTGCAAATCGTGGAAATAAATCACGCAGCCGACATTGCAAATCGCGGAAAATGAAATGAACGCATCCAAAACGCGGAAAAAATGTGTAAAAAATCCCGCGAAAAGGTAAAAACGACTTGAAAAACGTGTCAAAAACGTGTTACGTTTTCTGTGCCGATTATTTTGCGAGCAAACAGAGATTAATCGGCGAGTACTCGGAAAAAAACAGTAAAAAAACTCGGCTAGGGTTTCCTGCGAGTAAAAGTCAAGATTACTCGCCCAGCCAAAAAACATGCGATTACTCGGCTGCTCGGCGATTAATCGCCGAGTATGTATACAGAGGATGATACTATTGATAAATTCTTGGAGGAGATGATAAACTTGGATTAGACTTTTAGTTAGACCATGCAGTTGAGGACAACGATGAGTCATCAGAAGTAGTTAACTCGAGGCTTCTTTTCGAGTTAACTTGCTGTTATACATTGCATGCATTTCTTTCTTGGAAACATCTACATATACTTGGAGATTAGATTAGATTTTTCAGTTGACTGATGATAGCATTCCAGTTGACTTGCTTTCAATAAGGACGTGCATGTTGCACCTTGTCCATTTAGATTAGATGTTACAGTTAACTGATGATAGTTTCCCAGTTAACTGTATAGTTTCATTCAATTAGGGTTTAGGAATAAGATCTTGCATGCATTGCAAGACTGTAGTTGACTCAAGGTGATTTTAGGGTTGCCTACACCTTGAAGTCTATAAATAAGAGCTTTCAGCTCATTTGTATTTTAACCTTTGCTTGATAGCATACATGCTGCACCTACCTTGCTTGTAGTATTGCTACTATTGTATCTGTTCAAAGAGTAATTGCTGTTATAATAAATTGTTGTGCCTACCTTGCCTTTGTTGGGAATTATGCCTCAACTTTCTAGTGACCTCCTTTGAAGACTTAGGCGAATTCTCTTGTTTCCTTGGCAAATTCTTTTGTTCTAGCGGAGGCGGAACCGGGATGGAACTTGGCATTGTTCCACTTGCCTTATTCCGAGTCTTGTTCCCGTTTCGTCTCTAGCTCGGCTCCCCGCTTTTTTGGATCTTCGAGTTTTGTTCTAGCAGAGGCGGAACCGGAACCTGGCATTGTTCCTTTTGTCATGTTACGGGTTTGGCTCTGGATCCGGCTCCGGCTCCGGCTCCCGTAGTCTGTTGCTCTCCACTTGGTTCTAGCGGAGGCGGAACCAGTTTTGGAACTTGGCAATGTCTGTTTGCCATGTTCCTGTTTCTGTTCCTGTTCGGACTCCAGGTCCGACTCCTGCTTTTGTGATCTAGTTCCTTTGGATGTTTGGATTCTCCTCGGGGAGTTTTCCTTCGCCTTGTCTTGGTTCTGGATTGTTGTTTCTTGCAATTGGCGGAGGCGGAACCAGAACTGGATTGGTTCCTGATCTTGGACTTTTTGGTAAAGTCCTGTTTCTGTTCCTGTTCCGTCCCCGACTCCGACTCCGATCTTTTGTGCTCCCGTCTTGGTTTGACCCCAGGTTGACTTTACCCGGTCAGTCCTGTTTCCGATGTGTTCCTCTTTGCCACGAGCGGACGCGGAATTGAATTGGTTCCTAAACCTATAATTTCAGTGGAGTCATGTTTCAACTCCAGTTCTGTCTCCGTCTCCGACTCCGGCTGTGTGCTTTTTCGGTGGAGTCCTTATTCGACTCCTGTTCGGACTCCGGCTCCGGCAGTGTTAGGTTTGGCTTGAAGTCTTGGACACGACCGATGTTTGTTTGACCGTTTTGGTTGCTCTGTCAAGTTCGATTGCTGATGGGTCTTGGATGTGTGGCACCTGGTTGAATAGTGATTGGATGGTTACCTAACTTGTTGTGCTGCATGTTTAGTCAACGAAGGTTGGCGGAGCTGAACCCGTTTTTGGAATGGCATTGAATGCCTGGACGGCTCGTTGCAGGGAGATTTGTCAGATCCGACCAGATGCGTGATTTGCGGATGGTCTTCTTTGCTCTTGTTAAGTCGGTTACATAATGGATGAGAGATGTATTATTTCTCAAGGAAGTTCGACGAGTCTGCAAGAGTCGTGGGTTGCAAAGCAAGTGCGAGATGTGAGAGCTGATTGCGCGACCATGAGACTGCGAGCAGGATGCACGGGCATGTGAATGCGTGAGAATGGGGCTGCAAGCATAATGCATGATGCATGATGCATGATGCGAGATTGCAGCAGTTGGACTTGCAGGTTGGAGAGTCGAAGGTGTGAAGAGATTTGTAGAGAGATGAAGAGGGTATTCGAGCAGTTTGCTTAGGCAATGTAACTGTGAACACTCTATCTCTCGGATTTGGGCATGGGAATCATTGGAGGCCGAATGATTGGGCTGGCCATGAGGCTGGCTATGACAGTCATCTGAGGAGCTGAGAAGGATCTTGCGGGTACCTGTTACTTCTCCAGTAGAACAAGATGTAACTCCTGTATTGGCTTTGAGCCTGATATTGTATTGTAACTGGTTTTGTGTTGCTGAATAATACAATGGCTCGAAATTTTGGAGTGTGGGGTTTTACCTGAAAGGGTTTTCCCCACGTATATCTTTGTGTATTCTTTTTGTCTTTCATGGTATCTGTTTATGTTGAATCTGTTTCTTGTTGCATTCACTTCTCTCAGAGGATCAATGGGGGATCAACTGTGCTTGTTTCCGCTTTATAGCATAGTTGGTTGTGTCTTTGTTGTAATTTTGAATTGAAATCACTAAGGCACTACTGTCTTAGATGCCTATCTTGATGACAGACCGAATCCGTATCCCTGACAAGTGGTATCAGAGCTGGTAGCTTGTTGCTCGTGATACCAACAAGTGGTATCAGAGCATGTTTAAGGGAGGTCATGGCTTGATGATACCAACAGTGGTATCAGAGCCTTCTCCTGGTTGCTGAAGTTCTGGGTTTTCTCCTGTGGTGATTTCTTAGCTTGGCAAGCTTGAGGAAGTCTGGAGAAATCGGTTGGTGATTGGTCCTTCGGTGAGTGGAAGTGTGTGCTTCATTGATTCAACATACAGTTTGAAAGATGCTGGGAAAGTATGGAGTGGGTCATGTTGTGGCAACATGATCTAAAAGTCCTGACTGGTAACATTGTTCCTGATGCAAAGGGCATGAGATGTGTTCATGGTTGTGTTGCAGCAAAGTGTGGTGTTCATACTGGGCATCCATGTGAGAGGCTCCTTGGTGGTATGGACTAGCTTGTGTCTTTGTTCAGCTATGGATTGTTGTGCTTGTGCTGGGTGTTTCTGACTTAGCACTGAAGGCATTTTATCTGGTGCTCTGATTGCATAGAGGCTATGAGGTGACCTTGGTGGTCTGCAACTTCTGGATAGCCTGGCTCTTCCTTGTGCTTGTGCATGACTATGGCATTGGAACTGGTCTGAAATGGACCTGTTGTTCCTGTGTGCCTCTTTCTTGCACTTGCATGGTTCAGATTCATGTCTTTGGCTCTGAAGGTTTTGCGTAGATTTTTCTAAAAAGTCTACGGTGCATTCTCTTGTTCTTTCATTGTTCTGGTTTATTGTGATGGTTGTGTGCAGACTCCTGAGTTGTCCAGATGAGCAGTGAATATGGAGGTGCGTGGGTGTTTTGGAAACACTGTGGTTTTTTGCAGGTTTTGCACGGTCAAGGAAAACTTGTGTTTTGTGGAACTGCTGTTTGTTATTTTTCTAGATCCTAGTTTCTGGGGTGTGACTGGATGAGATAGCTGTAGTTCGACTGGTTTTGAGGAGTGGTGTCTTCTCTGCATGGGAGTGTTGGTATGTTTTTCCTTCAGCATTCTTGTGGTATGCTTTGATGGTTTTCTAGACTTTGGTGCTTGGGTTGTGGACGTGATTGGCAAATCAGATCTGTTGCTGATCTGGTGTTTGAGTCATGATTGTCTGCTTTGGCTATTCTCTTTGATTATCTCAGTTTTGCAGTTTCCAGTGCAATGATAGATTTGCAAGTTTACTTTTGGTTGCATCCACGGGTTGTGCAATATTGTAATCTGTCCTTACCTACATGCTTGTTCTGAGACAACTCGGAAGTGGACTGTCTATATCCACGTGGGTGTAACCATGTTGTGCAGATCTATTAGCTGACCTTGTCTGTGGTCACTTGTGCATTGGTGTGGTTGTTTTGAGATGAGAGGAGGAATGGCGTTTGAGTACCTGAATAGTCAGTAATGGGGACCTGAAGCATGTGGATCACGATGTCATGGAGAGCTGGTTACACTGGCATAGTGTAAGCTTTTGACAGTGATGGTGTGGTCAGTCATGGTGCTTGGAAAGCTCAGTGTCATGTTTCAGTGGGAGCTTTAACAATGACTGGTGTCTTCTTTGGTGTTGCAGAATTTGCATCTGCATGTTCACTATTTGAAGATGTGCAGCATTTTGGAGCCATGAAGGACCTTGGTAGTCTTTGGCTGAGTTGCTAGTGGTGCTTGACAGGTGATGTTGGTTTAGAGTTGTTTGCTTTATGTCATGGTATACTCTTGCTTGTGCATTAGAGTTTTGGCATGTTGTTTTGCTCTTGAAGACCATGGACAGTTCACTTGAAGCATGGTATCTCCCTTGGAGATGTGTAGATCATGGTGTCATGATAAGTTCTTGTTCTAGGTTATGGAACTTTGACAGTGGTCTGGGGGGTTCTCTTTACTTTGAGTACATTGGTCATATGCTGGAGGACTTCTGGTTATTGCAATGCTGCAGTTTGGAGTTAGCATGAAATGACAAGTGTTGATACTCATGGATGCATGGAGAATAAAGGTGAGGCTTGAATTCTTAAGTGAATGTTGTTGTTACAACTGAAAGTCCAAGAAGCTTGCACTTTGGTTGAATGTAAATTCAACAGAGATCTTGAAGGAGAATACTCTTAGGTTAGCCATGGTGGCTTGTATATCTTGGATGAGCATGTTTCTCTTTTCTTCTTGATCTACTCGCCAGTGGTGTCATTGTGAAAGGTATTTACCCATTATACTTTTCAAGTGCTTTATGTTTTATCTTTCATGTTATAAATCTTGAGTTGGTTTAGATTCTGGAGGATTCATAATGAAAGGTTGGAAAACATAGTTTATCTCCTTGTGCTTTTAAGGACTGAAAGGAGATGGTTATATGGGTAGTTCTGATCTTCTTTGAGGAGCTTACATCCATGTTTTGTTGGATGTTGTCAAGGCTTTTCCCTTTGGGATGTAAAGAAGATCATTCTTGACACAGCTGGTATTTAGAAGTGTTTGTAGAAGAACATGTTTCTTGTTGATTTGCAGTTTCTCTCTTATCTGGTCTTGTTCTTCTTGATTGCTCTTGTGACTTTAGATGTGAGTTGCCTTTGTGGTACCGGGTTGGTCACTGTTTGTGGTCATGTGTTGTCACCTGGGTGATGACACGAAGGTGCCTGTGCTTCTTTCTTCAGTCAGCTTTGGAGGTGTTTGGAAGAACTGTGGAAGACAGTTGAGAGAAATTATTTCTTGCAGCAGGTGGTTGCAGATGTTGCAAATCAGTATGCATGTTCCTTGGAACTACATGGTTACATTTCTTTATGCTAGGTTTGGTGGACTTGGTATGCCTGGATCATTTGTGATGGTGCTTTGTTTGCACTCATCTGGACAGTGCCCTTGCAGTGAGAGTACTTGGATGTGTTTGGTCTATGACTGGTTGACACAGGGTGCTTGTTTGCTGCTGAGATGGGTGGGTTTCTTTTGATGGCATGAGTTCACTTTTAGGTCATACCTTTAAGGTATGGGTGGTTGGATGTTTCAGCATGAGCTGTGGGTGTTGGTTTTCAGTCATGTGGGTTTGATCAGTTGGATGAGGGCAGTCTGTTCATGATTGCCTTTCTAGCTGGTCAGTTTTTTCTTGTTTTGGAGTTTTGGTTGGAGTGGTGCTTTGTTGTTTTTTGCCTTTGCCGTCTGGAGGATCTTTTGCTTTCATTCCTGAGACTGTTGCTGTTTCACCTTGGTGTGTTCCTGTGTTTGGAGTTGTTGCTTAAGGTGGTGGACATCTTTCTGATGTTGTTGCAGTAGTCTTGATTGGAGTGTGAGAGCATGTGTTGGTCCTTGTTTGGGCTGGTTTAGAGGATGCCTGAAAGTCTTCGGCAAGTGGGAGATTGTTGGGAATTATGCCTCAACTTTCTAGTGACCCCCTTTGAAGACTTAGGCGAATTCTCTTGTTTCCTTGGCAAAGTCTTTTGTTCTGGCAGAGGCGGAACCGGGATGGAACTTGGCATTGTTCCGTTTGCCTTGTTTCGGGTCTTCTTCCCGTTTCGTCTCCAGCTCCGCTCCCCGCTTTCTTGGATCTTCGAGTTTTGTTTTGGCAGAGGCGGAACCGGATTGGAACTTGGCATTGTTCCTTTTGTCATGTTCCGGGTTTGGCTCTGGATCCGGCTCTGGCTCCGGCTCCGGCAGTCTGTTGCTCTCCGCTTGGTTCTGGCGGAGGCAGAACCAATTTTGGAAGTTGGCAATGTCTGTTTGCCATGTTCTTGTTTTTGTTCCTGTTCCGACTCCGGGTCCGACTCCTGCTTTTGTGATCCAGTTCCTCTGGATGTTTGGATTCTCCTTGGGGAGTTTTCCTCCGCCTTGTCCTGGTTTTGGATTGTTGTTTCTTGCAGTTGGCGGAGGCGGAACCGAAACCGGATTGGTTCCTGATCTTGGACTTTTTGGTAAAGTCCTGTTTCTGTTCCTATTCCGTCCCCGACTCCGACTCTGATCTTTTGTGCTCCCGTCTTGGTTTGACCCCGGGTTGACTTTACCCGGTCAGTCCTATTTCCGATGTGTTCCTCTTTGCCGCGGGCGGACGCGGAACCGAATTGGTTCCTGAACCTGTAATTTCGGTGGAGTCATGTTTCGACTCCAGTTCTGTCTCCATCTCCGACTCCGACTCTGGCTATGTGCTTTTTCGGTGGAGTCCTGTTTCAACTCCTGTTCGCACTCCGGCTCCGGTAGTGTTAGGTTTGGCTTGAAGTCTTGGACGCGCCCGATGTCTGTTTGACCGTTTTGGTTGCTCTGTCAGCTGCGATTGCTGATGGGTCTTGGACGTGTGGCACCTGGTTGAATAGTGATTGGATGGTTACCTAACTTGTTGTGCTACATGTTTAGTCAACGAAGGTTGGCGGAGCTGAACCCGTTTTTGGAATGGCATTGAATGCCTGGACGGCTCGTTGCAGGGAGATCTGTCAGATCCGACCAGATGCGTGATTTGCGGATGGTCTTCTTTGCTCTTGTTAAGTCGGTTACATAATGGATGAGAGATGTATTATTTCTCAAGGAAGTTCGACGAGTCTGCAAGAGTCGTGGGTTGCAGAGCAAGTGCGAGATGTGAGAGCTGATTGCGCGACCATGAGACTGCGAGCAGGATGCACGGGCATGTGAATGCGTGAGCATGGGACTGCAAGCATAATGCATGATGCATGATGCGAGATTTTAGCAGTTGGACTTGCAGGTTGGAGAGCCAAAGGTGTGAAGAGATTTGTAGAGAGATGGAGAGGGTGTTCGAGCAGTTTGCTTAGGCAATGTAACTGTGAACACTCTATCTCTCGGATCTGGGCATGGGAATCATTGGAGGCTGAATGACTGGGCTGGCCATGAGGCTGGTTGTGACAGTCATCTGAGGAGCTGAGAAGGATCTTGCGGGTACCTGTTACTTCTCCAATAGAACAAGATGTAACTCCTGTATTGGCTTTGAGCCTGATATTGTATTGTAACTGGTTTTGTGTTGCTGAATAATACGATGGCTCGAAATTTTGGAGTGTGGGGTTTTTACCTGAAAGGGTTTTCCCCACGTATATCTTTGTGTATTCTTTTTGTATTTCATGGTATCTGTTTATGTTGAATCTGTTTCTTGTTGCGTTCACTTCTCCAAGAGGATCAATGGGGAATCAACTGTGCTTGTTTCCACTTTATAGCATAGTTGGTTGTGTCTTTGTTGTGATTTTGAATTGAAATCATTAAGGCACTACTGTCTTAGATGCCTATCTTGATGACAGACCGAATCCGTATCCCCGACAGCCTTCATATTATTGGTATGGTGTTTATTCGACTTTAGTTAAATGGAGTTGCTGGTTTGATCGTTATTGCATGCGTGTTGCGTCTATACAATCTACTGTCCCAGTTGCTTACCTTTTGTTTTGTTTATTATAAGCCTATTCAGAAGAGCAAATAGTTGTGCCTACCTTGCCTTCATGTTGTGAAACTGCACTCAAAGCTTATTGTTTGATGTGTGTTATAGTAAGCCCATTGAGCCAAGCAAATAGTTGCGCCTACCTTGCCTTCATGTTGTGAAGTTGTACCAGGTTTACCGTTCATTTGTTTGTTTTAATAAACTTCTTCCCGGATTAGCAAATAGTTGCGCCTCCCTTGCCTTCATGTTGTGAGCCCGCACCTGGAATTTATCGTACAAAACCATTCCCGCTCCATTTCCTCATGCTCTATTTCTTGAGCGAATTGGATAGATTTTAAAGAAGTTAGCTTAGTTGTAGTTACATGATTTGCGAAACCAGAAAATACTTAGCTGCAACGTTCTAGGTTTTCTTAACCTTGTGCCTCTACCAGCTAAGAACAAAAAGATAGGACATTAGTTTAGTTTTCTATTCCATGCATTCCAGCACAACGAGGGAGCTTCCCCTCCTAATTTGAAGAGCACTCATTGCGTAGTGTGCATAGCTATATGTACAAACTCACACTCCAGAGGTGTTAGTTCTTATGCCAACAAATAGGAATAGAGTATGATCGCCCTTCCAAAAATTCTGAAGCAAGGCTGCGATAGTCTTAGGAGAATATCCACCCTTCTAAAATATTAATGCCACCTTTATCTGAAGCCGTGGAAATATAAACAAACAATTAATTAATCTCCTTCAGATATTTGTAGTGCCACCTAGAACTAGGAATAATATATTATTATTTTACTGGTCATCAGTTTACTATTTTGAATGTGATGCCTTCATATACAAAGAGATCAACCAACAAGGATGATTTTAATTGCCTCAAATAGAACACTAGGGTGCTTGTCAGTATATTTAAACACCCCACAATGTGCTTACTTCCAACTATCCAACAATATGACTAGTTGCAGCCTCCATTTTATGGTGTCCATTAAGTAACCAAATTAAAACCCTTCTCAAACTTGGTACCTAATCTTCCTTTAACAAACTGCAAATACCTCTGATAATTTGTCTTGCCCGGCAAGAATTCACAAATTATTCAGTCGTTTAATCCAAGCGTAAAACCTGAATGGTTCCACTTGCAATTCGTTTCCGTGCAAACGGAAACCCTGAATGGATTTCACTGTATCGACTAGGGAGGAATCTTTCACCACCGAACCCGATCTTCGTAGTAGGATTTTCGTCCTAGGCTGTGCTTGAACAATCCTGTCTATGCTTGAACAATCCTGTTCAATCTCCACAACTGTGGTCTTCAGAGAAATAAAAAATATCCAATCTCCAATCTGCCCAAATGAAACCCCACAACCCTCTTTTATAAATCTCTCGGGAACTTTCTCGAATTATAATATAAAATTCACTTATAAAAAATAATAATTCCTTTTCCCTCGTAAAAGTGACTTTATAATAATTTATTTTTATTTGAGTCACGTTATTAAATAATTAATTAATTAAATATAAATGCCCCAATTATTAATTCAGGACAAAATAATATTTAATTAATTAAATTAATGCTCATGGTAGCTAGACGGAAATCGTGGACATTACAATTTTCTTTATTTCTTTTTTCCTTTCATGCTGGTTGCATTTCCTCTTGAAGTAAGCCACTTGAATTGTAATTTTTTCATTAGCAATGCCAATAGAAAAGTGCGACTTCACTTAACAATTGTATTCTTCTTTTGTTGGTTGTGCTTTCACCTAATGGAAAGCACTTGAATCACAATTTTGCATTCGCTCAACCACTGTAAAAGTGCAACTTTTGCACTTAAAAATTAAACTTCATGCCTAGTAACGCTTTTCCTCACACTTGGCCACTTAAGTTGTGATTTTCGACTTGTTATGCCACTTGAAAAGTATGACACTTAAACTCTTTTCACTTAGCATGTTAGTTGTACTTTTTTTATGACATCAACATCATTGTGTTTTTCATAAAGAATTGCCACTTAAATAGTGCGGCATGCATGCTATTTGACTTAAGTTCTTTCTTTATCAGAATTTGCTCATCTTTGCCACCCCTAGCATGATTTCTTGCTTGGTTGAACCATTGTAAAAATGCAAAATCCTCCCTTAGCCATTATTATTTCACTGGGGCAGGATTTTTTTGGGTCATTGCTACCATCCTTTGATATTCCATTCTTCCACTTGTGTTGGAGTCACCTTTACATTCTTTGCATTTGATAATTCTCATTCATGGGCAACTTGAAAACACGTTAGCTGGAAACAATGAGCCAATACTTGAAAATTTGATAATTGGATAGGAAAGATGGTCTCTTGGCATTGAAAATATGACAAGAATGACATGATTGCTAGCAATAATTTTGACTAGGCAATTTTTTTTAGGCATACTAATTTTGGTACTAACAAACCACAAAGGAAGAAAGGGGAGTCTTACTCAAACTGGCACCTTATGGGATGTCTCCTTTGTTGGATCAAAATTCGTTTTCCAATGATCCGGGTACACATTATTGGAGCCCATAAACCAAGGACCATTTTAAAAAATCAAGTCTTTCTCCTCTTTGGCTTAGAAGGTTGCCATGAAGAAACTCATCACATAGGGAAATGTTGACATCTCCTTTGATCAATGGTCTCCATTCTGTATCAACTCAATTAGCCTATGATTTATAAGAGGGCCAAGCACCAATGAACTTGCCTTGTAGAGCCAACTCATGATATTTGATAAGCAGGTCCATTGTTTCCCCCATAGGAATGTAAATGGAGGGAGAATTGTCCCATTTTAGCACCATGTGTGAAGATTTATTACCCATTGTGAGAATGAGGAGATCTGCAATAGCCAAGGGAGTAGGAAGAAAAAAACCAACACCCAAATCAGTCTCAACATTGTGGTATGATCAAGGAACCATTTGAAGGCAACACAAGTAGGGACTATAGGAAAAAATCCCGGTAGCAAGCAAATGCCAAGGAACTTGAAATGTGAAAATAGACTGAAAGCCATAAAAAGTGGAGAAAGCTTCTAGATTGACCATGAACACAAGTCAGCTGATGCACATAAAGGGCAATAGGAGGACTTAGCGAGGCCAAGCAATTGCTTGGAAACTGCAAAACCCTAAGTGCCCATGAGCCAACATTTGTTTCAAGTCATCCATCCTATCTGTTTTAATTGTTAATATATTTGTAATATTTTATTGGTTTTTTTTTTAAACACACACACACACATATTGCAAGGCTGAACCTAGTTGTACAGAGCCAAAGCATTTTTATTATGTACTAGCAAACCCAAACCCCAAATCTGTTACCCATCCTGTACCTGAACCAAAAACTTAGCAATTTCTTTCTTTCTTCTTCACAATATGTTAGTAATAATGATGTTTTATTTTATATCATCCTTTTTCTCTTATTCTGTCGTTAAAAAATGTTTCAATCTTAGCTAGATGATTCTATATTAGCATCACTAACATTTTTAATTTGCTTGCTTTTCAGTATACTACTGCTGGGATGCAAGGTCCCGCTGTTACTCTTGTGCATGGTTTTGGTGCATTTTGGGAGCACTATCGTGATAATATAATTGCTATTTCCAAATGTGGTTATAAAGTATGGGCTATTACACTATTAGGATTTGGGAGATCAGAAAAGCCAAACATTGTATATACAGAGCTTTTATGGGCTGAACTTCTGAGAGATTTTATTGTGAATGTTGTTGGTGAACCAACTCACATTGTAGGGAATTCATTTGGAGGTATTCTTTGACTTATGTTTTCTTGTTGGTGCATCTTCCAAACTTAAGAACTCTTAACTAATTTGACCGTAGAATGTTTATCATAGTTTCATCTATGAATGTCTGAAGTTTCGATGTATGACCTTACAGAAAATGCTATGACACAGGATACGTAGCTAGTCTTGTGGCTCAACTTTGTCCAGCATTGGTGAAATCACTAGTTCTCTCTAATCCAGCTGGTAATGTGGTTCCGAACTACTCATCTGTAGCATATTTGAAGGTAAGACTAGAAGTTTCTGCTGGATATTTCGAATCTGATTGATACAATGAAATCTTTACTGATCTACATTCTAAAAAATGAAGTGGTTGTCTAAGTGTTCCAATTTTAGTCTTCAGTGAAATCCCACATGTTCTGACATTCAGTAATAATGAAGAGATTTCTGTTGGACTATGCAACATATATTTTTATCCTACAAAACTACAATCTAGTGATTTAGCATCAGATTTTCAATGTAGATTATAAACTTTCTTGACAAAGACTACAGTACAATTGCATCAATCATAAAAACTCAAAGTAGGTCAAAGTTTGGAGTTCTGTTTAAATATAGCTATTTTGCCAAAAATGCATAAATCTCAACTTTAGATTGATTCATTAACACACACACACAGACACCTCCACTTGGATGATTTTTTTTGGTCTATCTTCTGATATCATTACAGTAGAGATATCATCATACAAATCTCTTACAACAAATGCTAGAAGTCTAGAAGACATAGCATTTTCAATTTTATACCTATTTGCAAAGAGACCTATTTCTGGAAGCCCATTGTTCTAGATATAATCTGCTTTTCTAATTCTATCAGGAAGGCATTAGTCTCTTCATGTTTAGATGAGAATTCTCCCCTTGGAAGAATATTAGATCTTGATTTCCAAAGAAAAGAGATTCCTGCAAGCCCCATAGTTTTCCATGCCCCCCTTCCGCAGTCCCTGATCACTGAAATTTCTAGTAACAGATGTTCCTTCCAATCTAAAGGAGGCCCAAAAAGATGCTACTGCTTTATTTGACAGGGATCCAATTCCAAAAAGTTATTATATGTTTTGGATTACATATTTGATCCGAGATATTGGTCAGATTGCACATGCAATTAGCTGATGATCCCTTAGTGCTGAACAGAGTTGTAGATTGAGTTAGACGGGTCGACAGTAAGAGTGCATGGATGCCTTGAAGGTAAAAGTAAAGCAATCTGGAATGGAAGTGATGAGAGGAGATGGTGCTCATCAGTCGTTGGCCAAGCCAGATTCATGTTTCCATCACTGTCTTATTTCAGCATCATGCTACCATTACTTAAGGGCACAGGCATTTATGAGCACCTCAGGTCATTGACCAACCAGCAGTTTTTCTTGTGAGTCTACACATCTCTATGATCTAATTTTGTGGATACATGGTGATTTTGCTTGGTGCATACAACTTCCCTTACCAAAGGTAAAAACAAATAAATGCCAAACACAGTCATGATAAACCAGGCATGTCCATGGAATCTTGTCATGCCCCACTTATATACAAGAGTAACCATGAATACAGCTATCCATAAAGCTCTTGAACAAGGCCAAAATGTGAAATGCAAATTCCATGCCAAGTCATGTTGTTGTCATAGAATCTTGTTTTGGTGGTGCTTTTGTTTATAACAAGGGCCTTAATCACCAGCTAGAGGGAATAGTCATGTTACTACAATGAGCCACTGCAACCTCCCACAACATGCATACCACATCATTTCAACACTTCCACTCCATTTCACAGTGCATTCCTCAAGAACCATGCTAGATTCAGTCCCTTTATTACTTAATGGCAACACATATAATAACTAGATTCAGACCAACCATAACAAAGATACATGTATTATAAGGGATAAATATTCTAATATGTGTAAACTTAAATAAAAAAATTACTAAAATGAGTAGAGATTGACTAAAATTACTTACAATATCTTCAGCCTTTATAGGCTAAGTTACCGGTTCGCCTGTAGGAGACCTTGGATCCGAGTTTGGTCTCTCGGGTTCGTGGTCTGTTGGCGTTTCAAATCGCACCTCTGGAATGTGCTCTGGAAATGGACAGCTATGTGCAATAAACTGCTCTTCGAATTAGGAGGGGAAGCTCCCTCTTTTGCTGAGTTGCATAAAGAAAGTAATCTAAAGTTAATTACGCCTATCTTTTTGGTTCAGCTGCAAAAACACAAGGTTATAGAATACTAGATGTTGCGGCTGAGGTTTTCCCTTTAATGAAACTAGACAGCTACAACTTGTTGACGGGTGTTTTATGACCGCACCAACATAGAATAAAATGTCCAATGGTCACTCTATTCTCTCTTGATCAAAGTATTTTGCATGCTAAGATTGCGTGAAAGATCATGCGTTCAACTCCAAGGTTCCTTATGTCGCGTATAGACTCAGTTGGTTGATGTGAATATGCTGGGTATTCCAAGGGGACTTACGTAATTGTTCAACTTCAGAGGAAAGGATTCTCAAATTTCTGGAGATTTGTCAATGACGCTCGAGTCCTTAAACTAACTGGATAATACTGAATGTAAAAGGATGCAAGGATAGAGATTCTACTATCTACTCTAAACGTGGAACGAGAAGATCAATTCTTACAAATTTCAAACCAAGCTCTGCTTTGCCTCACTTCGGACAGCTTCTGCAGAACTAGTGCAATCTTCAAAGGAAATGAAAGATGTTCAAACTATGACCCGACATGCAAATACCATCACAACGATGCATACTAACACATGAATCATAATTGAAGTTAAGTGCGTAAATACTCCAGTTGACCACGCAAGGCGAACCCACCATCAGTGAGCTCGCTAGTGGTATGGATAAGCGAGGCTTGCTCAAATTAAACGCCACATTTCACAACTACCAACTACTTGCATGAAATAAAATCTACTTTACTCTATCTACTTGAGTCGGAAAGACGAAAAAGCCTTGCTAGCTACTCACAATAAAAGAAGGGATCACCAATCAATGAAAATTCTTTATATCATGAGAGTGTTCACAACAACCTCTTACAAAGTCCTCAATGGGAAAACTTTCTTTCCTCTTTAATCTAAACTATGCAATCTATGCTATGCTACTTCTATTCTAACTTCTATCTTCTCAACTCTTTGATATTCTAGTCTAATCTAATGGATTACAAATGAGGGGGGATGCCCCTTTTATAGTTGGCTCAGTTCAATGGACGGCTTAGATTGATTTACAATGAAGGGCTCAGATTGAGCCACATATGCCTTAATTAGGGTTTTTTCCCTAAAAACCGCCACAAAGAGGAGTGGGTAATAAATGCACAGAAGATTCTCCACTACCTTGTAGGAACCATAATGAGCAATTAATGCCCACCATCCTCCTCTAGAAGATTCTCATCCAGAAACGTGTTCCCATTGTTCTACCTGCCAATTTTGTTGCGTTAGGAGGAGGCAAGCACACAGCAACACTCGGTTCAAATCCTCCTTGCAAAAAGTTCTTTGCTAAGTCCTCCTATCGCTTTCATTCCTGGATGCATTTCTCTCTTGTAACTTTCACATTTCTTCAGCTCACTGCCTTGGGCGTATTTAGCCCCTTTTGCACCACGTTCTTAATGCTTTAGACAAAACTTCAATTCCTTTTCCAAAGTTGTAACGTTGTCCACCTTCATCACCTCAAGTCCTCACGCCTTGGCTCCGGTGTTCATCCTGCAAAACAAAAGAAGAGCATCAGAACACTTATAATATAAATTCACTTTACTTACCTAATTCCCACGTTTTGACTTCCAAGGTCTGCTTGACCCCCGGATTTGATAGAGTTTGTGATGAGCCTAGCTAGCTCACTGTCCAATACCTGTCTTGTTTTTAAGAGTATTTGTGTTTTTGAGTTTTTTAGAGAATTTTTAATAGATAGAAGAGAAGGGGCGCATCATATAATTGCTCATAGAATGAAAACTTGAGCTATTCTATTCAAACTGAAATTGCAGAAGGTGTTTATTTGCATCAACAATGGATTTAATACATACAAACATACCCAAAAGCCTCCAGTTTATTTGATTAAAAAACGTAGCCAGTTTGCCAGTCTATACATGAAAATCTGACAAGATTCAGAATAGGATGAAACAAGGTCTGAATCCAACTGTGAAACTGAAGCTATAGAAGAGGGAAGACCAAGTGCTGAAGATGAGGGAGTTTAACCCTTGAGAAGTTAGGCGCTTCTTCAAGGAGGAAACACGCCTTTGCTCAAAAACCCACGCCCCTCAAGCAAGAAACATCATGAAACCCTAGCAGCAAGTACATCCAAGCAGATTTGATGCCTACTATGCTGAAGAAAGAACACCACAATCAAACCCTCTGATTTCTGATGAAGAACAGTCCAAAAATCTGTTGAAAACACAATAGAACCCCTGAAATGAAGTCCTCTAAAACAGCACCAATTCAGCTGATCTCTCACAGCCTCAGAAGTGCACTCACTGAAGAGATTTCGTTCTCCAATGGTGGATTTGCAGCAACCTGATCACAGGAAGGAAGCAAGGTAGAAAACCCTTAAGGCAAAGTTGAAATGATCAAAATATATCTGTTTCTCATTGCCCAAGTCTCCTTTATAACCAAGGAGGTCAAAACCTAAAAGGGGCGCACATTTTAGGGTTTTGCATCTTTTAAATTTATGAGATATAAACCAAAGTCACTTTCCATAGTTCTCTTTGATTTTTGGCGCCTCCTTTAGTGAATTAAATGAAATATATTAAAATATTCACTTTAGACTTATTTAAATGAAAAATTAGAAATATTAAAGTCAATTTCTAATAAATCACTTAAGTAAGCCTATCTCCCTCCATACTTCATCGAATCCAGTGCCGTCAGAAGCAACTCAGACTCCAGTACTGCCAAGGCACACAATGAGCCCATCCATGATCTCAGAAAATGAAATAGAGCAAACTCTCCAGAAGATACCACTGACCCTCTAACCAAACCAGTTAGCCCACAAGGGTCCAAGAAAGGGCTAACACACTGCATCAGGTGACTGACTAGAGTGGGGACATCACAGAGTTCATCATTTTCTAGCAAACTTTCATAACTTTTCAACATCTGGGCGCATCCACCACCTTGTGCCTGGAGTTTGTGCCTTAGAAATTATTTCATCTTGAGGACACACTTGAATGCTTGATGCTTGAGCTTCATTTCATCTTCAAATTCCTCCATGCCTTAGACAAATTTCATCTCTTCCCCGTGAGTGAATTTGACCCCTTAGACAATTTTATCTGCTTTATAAATTTCATCCACTGTAATCTAGGCGCTCATTTTGACATCACCAGCCGAGGCATTTTTTGTAAAAACATTTCTTTTATTTGCCTTAGAAAATTTATTTTCGCCTAGGAAATTCATCAACGGGTGCCAGGCAAAATCTCTGTTGAAACAACACAAGCAAGGTGTGGAAAAGATTTAAATCATCTCCCAGTGGGAAATGTCCAATACCCAGAATAAATTTCCCCTCAGGAATCATCATTTTCATGTGTATCCAGAGAAGGGGTAAGTTTAATTTTTATTATTTTTGAAAAATAATAAAATTTGCTAAGGTTGATTCCATTTTTTAATTTTGGGCGTACTTCTTACTTGTAGCTTTCATTCTCCGGCCTTGGCATCTTTCTTGCTTTCCTGAAGAAACCTTTCCTGCATTTGGGCGCATCTCACCTTGCATAAGAAATTTTAATGTTACCTCTTCCTTAGGCGTATTCCTCATTTTACCTTAGAAAATGCCTTAGAAAATTTATTTTAATCAACTTACCCCCTGTCATGCTTCTATTCCAAACCTTAGGCATTCCCACGCCCTAGCAATCTTATACTATTTCCTCCACAGACAAGGGCGCATATTCATGGGTCAACTTCCACCTAAGGGCGCATTTAGAGGGGTGGAGAAAGAAATCCGCCAACACTTAGAAGCTTTTCGATATTCTCCACCCTTTGCTTTGAGGGCGCATTTCACCCTATGAGGAGGACTTGCTTGTGCCTTAGAAAATTTTCTTTCACTCTCCTCTTTGTAGCTTTGTAAGCTGGGCGTATTTTATACATGCTACCTTTATTTTCCTCATACTTAGAAAATATTCTAAGTTTTGCCTTCATACTTCTTTGTTCTTCTCTGGGTGCATTTGGAACATGCAGCTGCAATTTTTTTGTGTGACTTAGCAAAATTCTAAGTCCCTTCCTTCTTGAGGGCGCATTCTAGAGGGGGAGCTTCCACTTCGCACTTAGAATTGTCTTCCACATTTTACTTGTCTACACCTTGAGGGCGCATTTTGACCCATGCACTTCCACTTTCAATCTTGGGCGCATTTCATGTGTGGTGAGGGAAATTCCCACGCCTTAGAATATTTCATGGCCAAGCCCCCTTTACCTTGGGTGCATTTGACGGGTCCTCAAGGAATTTCAATGCCTTAGAAATATTTTTAACATCCTTTCATCTTGGGCGCATTTCCACATGCAAGCTTCCATTTGATGCCTTAGAAACTTTTTCAAACACCTCTTTACATGATGGGTGCATATCACATAGGGAAGAAGAATTTTTTATACTTAGAAACTTTTTTTTATAAACATCTCCCATGAGGGCGCATTTGCTATATGAAGGAGGAACTTTTTTATGTCTTGGGCGCATTTGAGGGTGGTGGAGGAAATCCATGCCTTAGAAACTTTTTTGTGTTTCTCCATGCCTTGGCGCATCTCACACATACTACTCCTATTTTCCACGCCTAGAACTTTTTGTGTCTCCACCTCACCTTTGGGCGCATCTAGGGGGGTGTGTGAAGGAATTTTTATACTTAGAACATTTTCCCTTGTGATTTCTCTAACTTGGGCGCATTTGAGGTATGGAGGAGGAATTTTTTTGCCTTAGAATAATATTTCCAAACTTTATTCAACTTGCCAAGGGTGCATTTAGCTGTGCTAGAGGAACTTCAACACTTAGAATTTTTTTATCATCATTTCTCTTGCTAGGCGGATTTCACATGTCCTCCTACCAGTTTCCATTTGTAGATTTGGAAATTTCTTCAACGCCTTAGCTACCTTTGCCCTCTATTTTTAGTAAATTTTGGAGGTGTATGACTCTTCATGGCTTTGAACCCGTAGTTGGTGTGATATGCATCTTATAGCCTTCCTACCTTCTTTTATACCTGTTGCCCAAGCTCATCTGCTATTTTTAGCCTGCCTGCTATTTTTAGCAAACCCTAAAGTTGTCTGACTTTTGCAGCTCCATTTAACTTGAATTTTTCACCACGTGGTCCTCATCACTTGATGAACCTGTTCACACCTACCCCTCGCCCTGACTTGCTATTTATAGTCGTGTTCTGGAGATGACTTACTATAAATAGTAAGTTCTCAGATTGCGCCCAAATTTTACTAGTGGATTGCCTGAAGGATGTTGATTGTGATGGGATATCTTCGTTTTTCGAAATTCAGGCTTTTTACCCCTCTTTTTAGGCATCGAAGCTGAAAACCCTAATTTGATATACATGTGCCTTGAATAGTCTTTGTTTGACGTGATTTTCGCTGCATGTTGCTTTGTTCGTGATGCTGAAGTGTCGGGTGGCTGTCGGAGCGAACTTGCTATTTATAGTAAGTGCCTGAAAAAGTGATCAACCGACTATCAGATGAATTTGCATGTTAAACTGCCCGTGGGATCTCAAAAAACCCAAAAAAAACCCATAAAACTGGTCTACATGCGTGCACTGGCTAAAAATAGTAAGTTCCTAAAAAATGATCTCCTTTGCTTGCATGTCATACCACTGCGAATCTCTCGAAAAACCCATAAAGAATATCCGGACATGCATTGAAAAACTCTGCATGCAAACCCTAAAAATAGCCTTTGAAGGCTGAACCGCTGAAAGTCCTCATCTTGATTTGCATGTTACATCACTACGAAGCTCTTAAAAAACCTAGAAACATTCCCCAAACATGCATTTGAAAATCATATGTGCGGGCCCTGAAAACAGTGCCTGAAGCCAGAACTACTAAAAATAGCCAGTTGTCAGAATTTGTTCAAAACTTGCGTGTAAGTACCTGGAAGTATCCTTAATGTGATGGAATAGTCAGAACTCCAAAATCCTTATAAAAAAGTCCCAGATTGAGTACTTACTAAAAATAGTAAGTTGTCAGATTTCAATGAAAACTCAGTGGGAACTTGTTGGAAGCCTTCTGACAACAATGTTAAGCTCAGATGTTAATTAGCCAACTCAATTTAACTTCAAACTGGCCTGAAGAATGAAAACCTTAATTTCACAGACAGCCAAAATTCCAAATTAGGTCAAAGATAGGGACATCCCCGAAAGGACAAAAAGATCAGAGAGAGAGAGACAAAACAACCCAAAAACCAAAGCCAAAAGACCAGAATGGAGCAAAAATAGGAGGTCCCCATCTGGCATGGGGTGATGTGTGAAAAGGTCACAACACAACTTAATCTACGCTTAAAACGTTTCTACCCTCTCAAGTAAACGCAGAGCAAGAGAGTTTAGAAATGGACAAGTTTGAGTTCTGACAAAGATACTTAAACAAACTATTCTTCAACATACATTTTAAGGCAAGCTGAAAAAGAGATCATAAAAGTATTACAGAAATATGAGATTTTTATTTCAAGAGCAGGAAAGCAAGCTACAAGATTTTATTTACTCACACTTCTAACACAAAACAAATAGACGGAAATTTGAGATATTTATATCGAGGCAGACAAAGCACGCTTGGGATTTTATTCACTCAAGCTTCTGGAACAAAGGATTACAATTTCGGGACAGCAAGTTGTAGCAACACGCTTGCAACATGCGATCAACCTGATTATAATTGACACATAACACATGCACTAAACAAGGATTTGCAGCTAAGGAGACATGCAAACTTGCTCTTTACGCAAAGTGAAGAACACTAGACGATAACAAACATGAAGGCATAAGCTCAGCGATTCTGTTATCACAAGCACGGTTAAAGAAAAATGAGAAAACACTGCTCTTATTTATACACAAGCAGAGGAGTAGGTAACCCTAAAATCTCCTTGCTTTTACAACTACTGCTTGCCAACATGCAAGCTTTATTTCTAAATCTAGAACAAGATTGAAACATCTAAACGCTAGAAAGCATTTAAAACGGAAAGTGCCAACTTGTTACAATTGTTTTCTTTTTATCCTCAAAGAATGGATAAGATTTGAGACAAGAATAGAAAGAAAGCATGGAAGATGCTTCTAGAAGAAAGCAGATTTAAAGCTCGATCACATCCACTAAAAAGCGGGCAACTTTATCTGTAGTAGGAGTGTTGATGCTATTAATAGCAAAATGCCGCTTTTCCAAGATTTCCTCGCCATCTGCAATAGATTTCAAGAAATCTTCACTCTCATTGGCCGCTTTCTCAAACTATGCTGACATCATAGAAATCATCTTCATTCTTCCAACATTGCCATCACTGCCATGCAAGATACTCTGAAACTCTGTTTGGACTACGTCAAGCCCAATGTAGGAACCATCCTCAAGGCAATACTAACAAGGAATTGCTGCAACTACTTCTCTGACGAACTTAAGAGTATCAACAACTCTTTGTTTATACGCTACAAACTCCTCAGATATTCTGACATATGTATTCACCTTAAAAAGATGACTTTCTTTCCACTCCAGGATTTTTTCTTTTATGTTCTCTCGCCATTGTAGAGCCACAAACCATCTCTAAATCTGCAATTATGATTTCGTGCATTGGCTTGAACTCGGCTATCAGCTGCTCAAAATCCTGGATACCTTGACGTAAGTCATGAGCTTTGTATCTTAACTGGAAGACCTATGTTAGAACTTCTTTTCCTCTGTTGATGATCTCTTCAATCCACTCTTGAGTTTGTTTTCCACAAATAACTAACTGCCTTAACTGCTGCTGATCAGCTGGTGTTTCTAAGACTTGAGGCAGCAACTGAGTTGTTTGTGAGGTGCCTTGAATAAGATTTGATATACATAACCGGAGTTGACAATTTTCAGCCTTGAGGGCTGCCTTGTCTTCTCCATCCTTTTGCACTCTTTCTTGAATGTTTTATGTTACCATTTTAAACAACCTCATATCAGCATGTCTGGTAATTTTACCAAGGTTTGCTTTGACCATTATGAAATCATCAACATCCACCTCATCTCTGATTTTATCTTCAAGAGGCGTAGCTGTCTCCATGACCATTTCACCCTCAAGTTTCCTCTCGAAATGCATTTGTTTCTTGGCCTTCTTCTTGGGTGCTTCCTGGTATATGCTAAGGTCATCAACATTCACCTAATACGAATGCCTTCTTCTCGTCCTTCCCAAGGAGCTCTCAAGCCAAGATGTAGTATCTCTACTAACATCCAAGGGAGGAATAATTGTAACATTGGCTTCTATCTCCTTGTCTTCCAAATCAATGTGAATCGGCGAAGACCTAGGAGATGGTAGAGTTTCTTGTATCAAAGGCTCATCATGTTGTACTTCCTCTTGAAGTATGGGCTCTGGTGGAGGAACTTCTGTTTCAGCTGTAGGCTGCTCCTGTATAACAATTTTTGTGTAGTCCAGCCTCCTTTTGGCACTCTTTGCTGATCTACTGCCCTTTGTGATCTCTTGAGACTGAACTTTTTCTTTGTTCTTTGTTTGCACTCTTGAAGAAGAGGGAAGAGATGAATGTTTCTTTGGCGGCTCTGCTACTGGAATATACTCCCTTCTCTTGAGGATCAAGAAAGTCTTACTGTACTCTACCACTTGTCTTGTCCTTTCTTCCACTGTACTACATTCTTTGTGAGCCCAGTTGACCTGTGAAAGAGGTTGTTGTTCAACCTAATTTCTTGTGTAAGCTAGGAGAATTACATCCTCGTCATCATCTGACAACCCTTCAATGTCTTCCGATAAGCAATCTTTCATCTGATGAAGGGTTAACCTACTGTTGCTACGCCTTCGCACCTCATACTCGTCTCTGCAGTTAGCCCAAAATTCTTCAAGTGTGGGCACATGAGCATAGTTTTGACCAAGTCGAGATGCATAGAAGCCATGGGGATCATATGATCGTCTCTCGCTGAAAGGCTTGAGACCAAATTTGTTTAACTCGTTACCCATTAGTTTAGCTTCGGCAGATGATCTACAAGTGTAAATACCTAAAGCAAAAGGAAAGTTGAAGGCCGGTTTCTTCTTGTTACGCAAACGGGTGTGAACAACTGATATTTGTCTGAAGAATTCGGTACACACTACTTCATCTGATGGATACCTTGGTAACATAAGTGGAGCTCCTGAATAACCGTACACCCTTAGGTAAGTGAAGGTGGCAAACTAAATAAACCAATAGCCCATTTTGATATTGCAGCCCTGGCAACAGATGAGATGCGAACATGTAGCTTGTTGTCCAGGTCTCGAACTATGTAGATTAAGAATGCTTCATTCACCCGTTTGTAAGGATGTGATGCAACAGTAAACTCCAACTGAGTGTAGTAGTTGTAGACATGTTGAACATTTAGAGAACCCTCTATGTTTAACCCTCTGAATTTACCTTGATAGGCAACCAAGTAGACTAGGTAGGAGACCATGTGGAATGCATGTCTATTGAAGTACTCAGTTATCTGATGGTGTAGACAATCACTGATCAATGTAGGCCAATCATAGTACTCAGTTTTCTTCATTATATGAGGTATTAGATAAAACATCCAAGGCTGAAACCTTGTTGCATCTGCTTGTCCAGTGACTCAATTGAGTAGGATGATTATAATGGCAAATTCATCCTTGAACTGTCCTCTCCCAACATTCTTTGGCAATGTAGAATGTTTCTCGTTTAGCCACCTATGTGCAATCTTCTTGTCGTACTTATCTTGATGCTCTTCCCATATCCTTTCACATTCTTCTACGTTGATGGTAACACTCCCAGGCCATGGTGGAATGGAGAAGCATTTCTCAATCATTTTTGGCTTTAGGCTACATATGATTCTCCCATCAACTGACTATATCTCCCTTGTAGCTGGATTGTAATGCTTAATACAAGAAATTATGAACTCTAAGCTCTGTACTGAAAAAGGCATGGATGCTGCTGCAAGAAGACATGAATGGCCAAGATGTCTGATGGTGGTGTCGCCTGCATCTTCTAAAAGACGTAAATTGAACACTGGCTTAATATGATGCAAGTCTGTCTCGGCCGTTTCAATGAAATCGTGGTACAACATTGATTTGGTTTTAAAATCTGCAAGGGTGTACTCCATTCTGCAAAACTTAAAGATAGACAGTAAACACGCCTAGGTTCTGACAATTTTTAGCAAACTTTCTAAATTTAGCTTGCTGATTTTTCTTCCTCAAATAGACGAAATTTTGAGATTTTTTTTGAGATATGGGTTTTGACTAGAATACCGTTACAAGGCAACCCAGATTGTCTGTTTTTGAAAATATGAAGTGAAGATTGAAAAAGTAGCAAACCCTAATTTTTTCCAAAAAAAGCAGAAAAAGTTGGCATCTAGGTATTGTTCATGAGCATATTCTAGATGAACCCAGTTGATCAGATGTTGAAAACCCTGGCTTCTGACTGAAAAAGCAACCACTTTAAGTTTCTCTGAAAAAACTGTGATATGGGTTTTGTCTATAAGAATATTTGAGATAGACCCAGAAGATTAAAAATTGTAAAATTTGAAGTTTTCTCTGACATGCAAAATAAAAAGCAGCTGCTGCAACCTTGAGAAAATCTTTCAAAAATTATCCAGAAGATCAAACTAGTATAAACCAGCTTGCTGAAAGTTGAAAGTAATAGCCTCCTTCAAAGATTTGATGTTCTGGATGAAAAAACATGAAAAAGCAAGCCTTCTTGAGTGCTGATCTAAAAATTTATTGAAAAACCAACAAGTCTAAGCTCTTGAATCTTGAAAATAAGGATTTGAAGTTGCTGCTATGTTTCTCCTTGAAGACCGCCTGCAAGAAAATAATGAAAAATGAAACACAAAGGTGCCTTAAATAAGCTTTGCCTTGAGAAAACAACTTTCTTTTGCCCTAATTCTTCAAAACCTTAATCTAAGTTTGTGCAATGAACTTAGACATTTGTCTTCATCTTCAATTTTTGAAAATTTCAAAAATTTGACTAAGGCATTGGAAGTTGGGTGCCCTTCTTGGCTGGAGGCGACTAACTCACTCAGACTAAACCATTTTTTCACTGTTTTCAACTTTCACTCAATTTTCAACCCTAGTTTGATTCTGATTTTCGGCCTCCAGAGTGATCCGACAAACGAGTTGAATGATTCATCGCGGAGCCTGATCAAATCTAACAAAGTTTGTTTGGAGGCGACTTTTGATAAAAATTCATTTGACCTTCTAAATTGTCGGGTGCCTCTCTTCTCCAAGGGCACCCACTTTCTCCAGTGTTAGCCATTTTCATGTTCCTCGAATTTATGCTTGTCTTCTGACCTTCAAATGAATTCATGATATCGGGCGTTGTACTTGTCAGATTGACTGGTTGTCAGGTCCACTGGATAGCTGAGAAGATTCTGGAAGGGGTCTCCTAGATACTTCGTCTTTGAAAACTAACATCTGGCAGCCCAAAACCCTAGGCGCCCTTCTTGACTGGAGGCGCCTATCTCCTTCAAAGATAGTTTTTATTTTGAGATTTTCACCATTGCTTTCGACTTCTGTCGTTTTACTCACTTTTTCTCCTTTGTTCAATCCCTGGTATCTGACGACTCCCAACTTCGATGCACGTGTTGATGATTGCATTAGAAAGCTTGATCAAATCTAACGAAGTCACGTTGGAGGCATCCTCAGCAAATTCATCCATTTGACCTCTTAAAAACTTGGGCGCCCTTCTTCTCCAGGGGCGCCCATGTTCACTAGTGTTAGAATATTTTCATCGTTTTTACCTTCAAAGTTCTAAACACCTCTCATCATGGTCCCTATTTGATTTGACTTTGCCAGAAACTAAGTGATCTGACGAATTGACTGAGACATCCATTGCGAAGCTGGCAGGAAACTGAAGAGATTGATCATATTTGCAAAATCTAACAACTGAATTAGGTCATTCAAAAGGCTGGGCACCCCTAGCCACCTAGGGTGTCCAGAGTTACCAAACTTAGAATAATTTTCATTATTTTTATGGTTTGCATTTTGTCTTCAGCTGAAACTCCTCTATTCTATCTCGAATCCCAAATGAATGAATGATCGGATGACTGCGCTGTCAGGCTCACTGCGGAGCTGAGATAGATCTGACCAATATTGCTTGGGAGCTTCAACCCTAATTTTATCATCTGATTCTTCAAAAAGATGGGCGCCCTTCTTCTCCATGGGCGCCGAAGTTTGGCAGACTTAGAAAAATTTCTGAACTTTTCAAATTTCTTTCCTCATTTGAAGTGTTTGCCTTGACTAGTTGCTAGAAATGAAAAATTTTCTAAGGCATGGGAGTATGGGCGCCCTTCTTGACTAGAGGTGCCTGGATTCACCAGAGTTAGCCAAATTTTTGCATTTTTCAACTTTTTTAGCTTCTACTCTCCTTTCTCCGTTTTTCCTGCACGTTCATCGTTGACAACTTTTGTTCGATGTTTGAACATCTGATTCTAACACCTGGCAGTTGACTGACCTCCATTGATGACCTTGGTTCTCCAGAAAAAGCTTCTGAAAAAGCAGAATAGACCCACTAGGGCAAAACTGATTTTTTCGTGATTCTGACTGGACCAGCCTGATGAGGAAGTATTTTAAGCCAATCAAAATCAGTCTCAACCCTAGAAGCCAAACTTTCTATTTTTAGAAAATTTTGCAAGTATCTGTTTCAAAAGAAACCCGGAAAAACCCAAAAAAAGTTTCTATTTTTAGAAAACTGCTAAAAATAGAAATTTTCCTAAAATTTAGGGACGAAAAACTGAAATCTAAGTATTGTAGGTTTGATTGTTTTGAGCCGACCCAGATTGTCAGATTTTGAAATTTTCAAATTTTTGACCCCCATGCAAGACATGCAAATCCCAATTTTGACCTTTTCCGACAGATTTAACAGTATTTTGACTCATTTCTTCAAAATGCCTAAGTGTAGCAAAAGTTTTAATTTGGGGTACAACAAAATAAATTAACTATTAAGTTTTATTTATATATTTTTGTTTTCAAATTTCATTTGTTTCAATTTTTCAAATGCGTTGTTTATTGAACTTGTTCTCTTAGGTATTACAATAGCAACTGTTTCTAGCTCCGTGAGCCAACCCCCGCTTCAAAACAAACCCAAACTCTTCCCTTTGGAAATATGTTGAAATGGTACAACAACTTCCAAGTGGTGGAGGTTATGTTTGATTTGTGGTCATTGTAAAGTTAGATATTCGAGCTGATATAGTTGAGTGAAAGGCCATTTGAGCAAGATCCTTGAACAAGGCATCAAATTTTGTCTAGGTAAAGATGGCAATGTCATTCCAGATTCAAAAGTCTTGACATATATTGAAGAGCAAGAAAAAGAAAACCAAGCAGTAGGTCATAAATCAAATCATCCTTTGTTAAAGAAAGGATCTCAAGAGATGAAGCCCCCTCCACTGCCTTCTTATTTTCATCCTACAGAGAGCCATCCATTTTTGTCCATACTTGAAGAATAAACTGTGGCCTCTACACATAAGAGATCAAAGGGGCCATTGGAAATGGCATTTCGGAACGAGGCTAGAGAGATTGCCGACCAAGACATAGCGAGATGATTCTATGCGAATGGATTGGCATTCAATGTTGTTCACTCACCATATTGGCAAAAAATGGTGAAATCAATTAATGAGGCACCAAAAGGGTACAAGGGCTTGGGTTTTGAGAAAGTGTGTAGCACCTTATTGGATAAAGAGGTGGAATTTGTAGAGGACTCCTTGAAGCCATAAGAGATTTGTGGGTCAAAATAGGGGTGTCCATCGTTCTAATGGATGGAAAGATGCAAAAGATCGCCCATTGATCAATGTTATTGTAGTGTCCCCTAAATGGGAAATGTTTTTAAGAGCAATGGATTGTGAAGGAGAGGTGAAGGAGAGGTGAAGGATGGCGCATTTATTGCTAACATGCTTTGTCAAGCCATTGAGGAAGTGGGCCCTCAAAATGTTGTGCAAGTTATAACAGACAATGCCAAAAATTGTAGGGCTGCTGGGTTATTGGTCAAGGAGTGTTATTCACACATTTTTTGGACACCTTGTGTTGTCCACTCCCTCAACCTAATGCTACAAAAAATTGGCACCATAATTGATTGGATCAAACAGGTGTATGTTGAGGCCAAAGAGATCCAAATGTTCGTCACCAATCACCATATGTCACAAGGTATATTTAGAACATTCTCGAAATTGGAGCTGCTAAAGGTAAGTTAAATAATAAATATGTTTCACTTTAGTAAACTTTTTAATTTTTCTAAATTTTATTTTATTTTGATGTTCAAATAGGTTGCTAAGATCCTTTTTGCCTCCAACACAATTGTGTTAAGATGACTTGTGAAGGTTTGTGAGGCACTTTCTAACATGGTCATCAACCCAAATTGGTCCATATGGAGGAAACCTAGCGCTACAAGGGCAGCAAAGGTAAAAAATGATCCTAGATGACATTTGGTGGGATCGTGTTGAGTATCTCGTCAGTTTCACTAAGCCCACATTGAGTATGATCCATTATATCGACATGGATAGGCCTTTTTTGGGTGAGGTATATGATGGCATCAACTCAATGATTGAGAAGATGAAAGTTATCATAAATGCAAAAGAGAAAGATCGTGAAGAAAATTCTTCAAAGAACTACACAAAATCATTGTAGAGAGATGGAACAAAATGACCACTTTGCTACATCTTCTTGCCTTTGCATTGAGTCCCAAATATTATAGTGCTCAGCTCCTTTTTGTGGCAACAAGAGTTGCCCCATATAGAGATGCTGAAGTCACTCAAGGGTACAAGGCAACACTTTGCAGACTCTTCATTGATCATGATAGATGAGATGTAGTGAGGGTTGACTTCATGGGTTTTGCATGCTCTAACGACTGTGGTCTTGATGCTCTTTGGGACAAGTATATGGTTGATGCTCATAGTTGGTGGTACTTCCATGGCCAATCATACACGTACCTACAACCTCGTGCAATCAATATTTTATCGCGAGTAAGTTTTATAAAAAAAATATTTTATCTTTTAAGTTTTATTTATATTTTAATTTTATAATTTAAATTTTTTAATTTTGTAACTCTTAACTCTGTAATTTTATCTTAATAGGTTGTAAGTTCATCTTCATTTGAGAGGAATTGGAGCACATACTCCTTCATCCACTCAATCAATAGACTACACTCAAAAAAGGTAGAGGACTTGGTGTATGCACATTCAAACTTGCGGCTCCTTATACAAACAAAGTGGCTACAAAGAAGGGGACACAAGAAAGTGGCATATTGGGCCAGAGCGTATTGAGTTGGATGCTTCCACTGCCCACTTTGTTGCACTTGATTTTGAAGATGACACTGAGCCAACCAATGAGCATGAGAGTACTAGTGTCAGTGCTAGTGCTAGTGCTAGTGCTAGTGCCAATACCAATGTTAGTGGCACTATTTGTGGTTCTTCTAATTTACCACTGCATACATCATCTAATATGGATGGTGATGATGATATTTTTGACGACCATATGATATTTGATCAATGATGGCTGATTTTTGACAATTGACATTATTATTTTTTAACTTTAATCTATATTATGACATTTGAGTTTGACTAATATTTGACTATTAATATGGTGGTGTATTTTGCTATGTTATTTGACCTTTAATATGGTGGTGTATTTTGAACTTAATTACTGCTGCAAATATGTATATATTTTTTATTTTTATATGTTTCTGTATCGACAAACCCCAAACAAACCCAACCCCAATTTTTTTTTGACCAAACCCTCGAACCCAAACCCAAACCGGTAACTTAGTTTATAGGGCCACTTCAAACTGATTGCAATGAGAGAAAGCACTTTCATAAAGCAACCAGTGTGAACTCTATCAAGAGACCATCCCACTAATTGGTAGAAGCAATCGGTAATGATTTTTATTGAAACTTGCTGAAACCAGAATATAATCCAACAATGTTTCATGCAGAATCTGGCTGACAATACCATTTGGGACAGCCATCGTGTGAACTTTCCTGAGCATTGAACCCTACTGAACTGACAGAAATTGATGACGAATGTGTATATGCAATGTGTATCACATTAAGTCTCAAATGAGAATGGCATTTTAACAGTCAGGCATAAGAGAGTGAGGCTAAAACAAAGAGATCCATGATTGCACAGCATTGATCATTAGAAACGGGACTTTATGTTCATGCTAGCCATATTGCATACCCCTACATACTTGTTCTTTAATATTATCATACAAGAATAGTCTTGGTATTTTCATAGTAGAAATATAACCAATTTTTTTATTATTGTCCTTTGAATTGCATCCAATAAATGAGAGGAAGGCTGCTGTTCAGCCATTTTGTTTATAGGTCATAACTTATTTGATGTTTTCCATTATATCCTTGTCTCTAATCAAAAGTTTGGCATGTTCTATTTCAATGCACGTATAACATATTGACAGGTGATCATAAGCAAGTTTGATTTGAATCCAACATAATTATACTTATAGTAACTCTTCTTGCAATTGACTCTTATGTAGACAAGAAAGTAATAGTTTGTGAACAACTTATTGACAGTGTTCTAAATTTTTAATATTTGCAGCACCAGCATGTTAAAAAAACTGTGTATAGCACCATGTTTCAAGAATTAGCAGAATCAAACATTTTGAATAGACAAGCATGTCCAGGTTATGATAGTCTAATTTGACATGCAATGCATTTTCTTATCAATTTTTAACATATTTTAAAAAAATTACAGAATTAGCTTGTTGCCAATCCTAACTAATTTATATATGGCAGGATCTCTGATGCTTCTGTATTCTGATTTATCATTTTACTTCTTTTTTCTGTTCCAGCCTAATCCTAATTCAACAGTTTCACAATTGGGTTCTCGCTTTTTGCTATTTTACTTGAGGATCATGGCTGGAAGACTGCTGAAGAAGTACTATCCAACGGTAGGTTCATGCTTGAACCTCCTGCAACATAGTTGATGAGAGCACATGATTAAATATAGAAAGTGATTAACAATATAAATAGTTGTGAACAGAAATAGCGATGGATAGCATATGAGTTTTCTTCATTTTCTTTTTTGTATTCTCATCCCGTTCTCTTTTTGAATAAGTTGGTTTTGGAAAACAAAGCTTGAGTGCCATGTATGGGTTAGTTTGTTAGCTTCTAACATGGACAACTTGCCTAATGGTGAAGGCCTTTGCACTCTAAAGTGGAGGTCATGGGTTTAAATCCTGAAGGGGGTAGCATTGTACACCTCATTTGAACTAGATATAAGATAAATTTGAAAATGCATCTCCCATGGCAGTGGCCTAAAAAATACCTATACCTTTGTACCTTTTATGTATTTTTGTATTCAATATATTCAAGAGTACAGTTTTAGAGGTGGAAAGGCCTCAAGTTTATGAAGTTGCTTCTTGTTGAGTGTTTGCTCGTTTCTCTTATTTTGGTTGCCTTGCTTCCTCACTGTCTAACCCTTCCCAACTGGTTATGGCTTTTTGTAGGAACAACTTTTTATTTAAATACAATTTACATATTGTTGTACCCAAACCGAAATTTTTGCTTCATTAAGGCATTTTGCTTAAAATGGTCTAAACCTTGTAAAAGTGGGGTCAAAACTCAGTTTTTGGGCAAATAAAGTATGGGCTTTTAGTCAGTGTGATGCCAAAAAGATACTAGCAAAATTTGAAAATTTTGAAAATTAGGGTTTCTAAAATCTATTTTTAGCTCGAAACCCTAAAAAATAGGAACTTGTCAAAATTGGCTGAAATTAATTTTGATTGACTTATTTCACATCACAATCACAGTGGTGAAGTCAGTTTCAGTTAAAAGTCAGTTTAAGGCTGGTGGGTAGTTTTCACTTTTTCAGGAAAAAAGTTAGGATCTTCGGGGTCATCAATGGCAGTCGGCCAGTACCAAGTATCAATATCTAAGCCTGAAACTCAAAGAGGAACGCTCTATGATAAAAGATGTTGGAAATAATGCTTTTTGATGGAGGGGATTTTCAGATTGGCAAAAAGTGCTAAAATATTCTAAGTCTGGGAACTTTTCACTATGTAACGTAGTAGACACTTGCGCAATCAACGTGCAAATCAACTTTATAGTGTCCGTACATGTGAAAATGATGAAGTATAGTCATCCACACACCTCAGCAGTCACAACGCTTCGACATGGTCAACCGCAGTGATGGATACAGCGTTTGCAAAGCATAAAATGGTGAAAATCAATGAATTCAAAACAAATCCGCTCCCCTGTAGCCCAGGGGCGCCCTTCCATTTGAAGGTCAAGATTTGAGTGCTTTGGATGAAGGATACATTCATTATGTTCAGTTTTCAGTCAGCTTTCCGACTAGCCATGAAGCAAGATTATCCGAGTTACAGAACTCCGGCAAACGAAGACAGAAGCAGAGGTTGCGAAGAGTGTTTTCTCACAAGGAGGCAGTCTAGAAATGCAGATCCGCTCCCTTCTAGCCCAAGGGCGATTTTCTTTTTGAAGGCCCAGATCTAGATGCATGTGTGTTTTGATGGTTTCAGTCTTTGCAGAATTAGTTTGGCTTTTCAACGAGCTATCAAGCGGAAGCGTATCCAGTACAGAAATCCAGTTATCAGCATTAGAAGTGGAAATTGCAGGCAGGATACATGTCAGAAGAAGTTTTTCAGAATGCAAATCCACTCCCCTGTAGCCCAGGGGCGATCCTGAATAAGACCTGTTTGATGGATGAATTTGCAATTGAGGTCTTCCTGAGATCTCTTCCAACTCAGTTCAGTTTTGCAGTGTACCCGTTCACAAGACGATCCGATGTTCTGAGTAACTGTGATAGAGGTCCTACCGAGCACGTAAAACAAGGATGGTGAAGCGTAGCTACACAAAGCTGCACAGCTGTAGGCTAGGGGCGATTCTCCTTTAGGCCTGCCAGACGGGGTTATTTGCAATTACAGTCTTCACAAGACTTGTGTGCAATTACTCAAGCTATCCAACGAGTCTAGCCGACAGCCTCCGGGATTTGGCGAGTGCTCGTACGTGTGAGGTCAAGATGATAATGCTGTGAAGAAGAGCTGATTGAAGGCAGTTCAAAAAATGACTAAGTGTAAGAATATAATTTTCTTTGAAAAAGGCGATTTTCTTTTAGAGGCCTTAAAAGCAATTTTCTGGCTTCGTCGTCTCCAAGAACATCTCTTGCAAGTTGACCAAACTGTACAGCAAGATAGGTGGCACGCGTATCGAAACATTCTAGTTCCCGGTATCAAGGGTCAAAGTATGGTGTTCAGATGAAAATCACACTTTTGTCAAAATGGTGTTTGAGCTATCACAGAATAGGGGCGCTCATTCTTTTGGGGTTCTTAATACAATTTTCAAATCCCTCACATACAGTCATTGGATGCAGAGTACTTCTAGTCACACAATGAATCCATTATTCAGTCAGCGTGGTTCATCATTCACCATCAGCTGCAGTTTGAAGCATCAAAAGGCAATATGAAGAAATGGCTAAGTCTGGAATCAAAACATCAATTTAATCAGAGGCGCCTAATTTTCTAAGGTATCAGATGATGATTTTAACAGTTGTTGCTCCCAGCATACATTTCATCCTTGTCATGCAAGCTTTGCGGTGGATATCTCAGCACGATCGCAAGATCATTCAATCATTCGGAAATCAGAGTTGAATAGGGTCAGTTGTAACTTTGCAGTCAGCTACAAAATAGGAGATTCTCAAAAATCTCATAACTCTTGCAAATGGAAGCCTAAAAGATCAAATTTTGACTTTTTAGAATCAGGGAAGTGTGTTGAGCATAGCAAGATGCTATTTTTGGCAAAATGATAAAAAAAAATATTTTGCATTCAGAGCATTGAAAAGTGACGAATTTCTTCAAAGATAAATATTGGCGCCATTTTTAGTTTTTTGCATGTTTTAAAATTAAGATATTATTTTTAGTCTAAAGACTCAGAGACAGTGGCAGTTCAACTAGAGAGAAGCCTATTGAATTCTTTTTTCTAAATTAGGGTTGCATTATGCATGCATGATGGTACAAATTGTTTATTTAACCAAGCATGGCGCCTTTCATCATTCACACAACTTTGAAAGTTCGAATTTCTTCAAAGAGATTGGCGAATTTTCATCAAAGGATCAAGTTCGAAGGTGATAAAATATTCTTTTGCAGGTACAAGTTCAAATTCAGCATCAAATTCAAGGCAAAGTGGCGATTTTGAAACAAGGAGACAAAAACAAAACAATCAAAATAATAAAAACGTCTTTTTCTCTTCTATATTTCTTCCATCTTCTCGTCTTAAATTCTATTGCATGTTCGAAGTGTTAGCAGATTTTGGCAAAACAAAATATCTGGGTTGATTCAGAAGAGCCTTCTCAACAAAACCCATGTGCCAGAATTTTTCAGGAAAATTTGTTCCAAAACATCTGTTCTTGAAGCTTTAATTTTCTCAACCGAAATTCTTTTGCATGATTGAGTAAAGGGTAAATTTTTGCATTTCTAATGTTTTGGGTTGTCTTAGAATCATTTTCTAGACAAAACCCATATCTCAGATTTTTTTCGTAAAAATTCTCATCCGACAAGCTATTTTTAGCCTCAGCAGGCTATTTTTGGCTTTCCAGAAAAGTTGTCAGAATATAGCCGTGTGCACAGTCAACAGGCAAGTTCTTCAGAATGCAGTTCACTCAGCACGAATTCAAGACCAAGTCAGTCTTAATTCATGATTTCATCAGAAAAGCTGACATTGATTTGTATCGAGCGCATCGGAAAGGTTGACAAGAGTAGTCACTCAAGTTCACATGGCTTCATGTCTCGTATAGCTGATTGTCTTCCAAGGCCAGTTTAGAGGGTTGATACCGTTGGGTTTCTGTGTATGCAGCATGTTCATTTGTATTTCTCACAACCAAAGAGTTTGCAGTTTCATCATGCAACACTCTTCCATAAAGAAAAGCATGAAAAACGTGAGAAGCATCAAGCTGCAGAAGAAATAGTGGCCATCACTTCAGTTACAAAGCCGCCATAGTTACTAGCCAGTGAAGGGCCAGTTTAAGTATACAGAGATTTTCAGTTTCGCTTGAGTTGCTAAGAAGCAGTGAATTGACAGTTGAGACATGTGACGACCTCTAGATGGTGATGCAGTCACTAACCTCGTGGAGGGGTTACTTGCTCGAGATCAGGGTCAATGAACTTCAATTCAAGGCGTCCCACCTTTTCCAAGATAGACATTAGACACAGGAGTTAAACTCGAGGCTTCTTTCCGAGTTAACTGGTTGTTACACATTGCATGCATGTCTTTCTTGGAAACATCTACGTACACTTGGAGCTTAGATTAGATCTTTCAGTTAACTGATGATAGCATTCCAGTTGACTTGCTTTCAATAAGGACGTGCATGTTGCACCTTGTCCATTTAGATTAGATGTTTCAATTAACTGATGGTAGTTTCCCAGTTAACTGTGTAGGTTCATTCAATTAGGTTTAGAGAATAAGATCTTGCATGTCTTGCAAGACTATAGTTGACTCAAGGTGATTTTAGGGTTGCCTACACCTTGATGTCTATAAATAAGAGCTTTCAGCTCATTTGTAATTAGCTTTTCCTAGTGATAGAGAATTGTTGCGTTGTCGGCAACATGCCTATTCTCAAGATTGGTTCACCCTTGTAAATTAGAACTTTTGCTTGATAGCATACATGCTGCGCCTACCTTGCCTGTAGTATTGCTATTATTGTATCTGTTCAAAGAGTGATTGTTGTTATAATAAATTGTTGCGCCTACCTTGCCTTCATGTTATTGTCATGGTGTTTATTCGATCTTAGTTAAATGGGGTTGTTGGTTTGATCGTTATTGCATGCGTATTGCGTCTATACAATATACTGTCCTAGTTGCTTACCTTGTGTTTTGTTTATCATGAGCCTATTCAGAAGAGCAAATAGTTGCGCCTACCTTGCCTTCATGTTACGAAACTGTACTTAAAGCTTATCGTTTGATGTGTGTGATAGTAGACTCATTCAACCAAGCAGATAGTTGCGCCTACCTTGCCTTCATGTTGTGAAGCTGTACCAGGTTTACCGTTTATTTGTTTGTTTTAATAAACTTCTTCCCGGATTAGCAAATAGTTGCGCCTCCCTTGCCTTCATGTTGTGAGCCCACACCTGAAGTTTATCGTATAATACATTCCCACTCCATTTCCTCATGCTCTGTTTCTTGAGGAAACTGGATAGATTTAAAGAAGTTAGCTTAGTTGTAGTTAGATGATCTGCGAAACCAAAAAATTCTTTGTTGCAACGTTCTAGGTTTTCTTAACCTTGTGCCTCTACTAGCTGAGAACAAAAAGATAGGACATTAGTTTAGTTTTCTATTTCATGCATTCCAGTACAACGAGGGAGCTTCCCCTCCTAATTTGAAGAGCACTCATTACGTAGTGTGCATAGCTGTCCGTACAAACTCACACTCCAGAGGTGTTAGTTTTTACACCAACACATATTTTATCAAAAAAAAAAACTGGTGTTAGAACCTGCAATAATGCCTATTGCATTTAGAAACTGGTTTTTGGGTGGAATTGATATTACCATCCAGGGTTCTCCCCTGGGAAACTTCTTGAAATTTTGAAATCTACCTTGTCTGCACTCTCTAAAATTTTACCAAAATAAGCATCTCATTATCTGGATTGCTCTTTAGTTCAGTAGCCAGTCTGAATTTGGTATTTCCAGATTAAAGATACAGTCCAGTTCTTGACTCAAGAATTGCATGATCAACATGAAGGTCAAACTGGGTTCCAAGCAAAAAGATAACTCAGAATATGATGAATCTATGTTATGTCAATTTATTCTAGGTAGAAACAACCATAGTAGCAATTTATAGGATTGCTTATTGGTCAAGTGCCCAATGTTCCCTAATTGCTCTTGATATAGGTTTGGCCACTCTGCTTATGAATGTCTGAAGTTGCATGCTAAGCAGGCCAACAGTCCACTTTTAGAGTAGCAACAACAGGCAGAGGAGGTTACATGTATATACTCAAGTCAATTTTGTCCAATCAACAATCAGTTGTTATGGCAAAGAACTAATCTGCTGGCAATTAGGAGGCTCTTCTTACCCATAAGTGTTGAATCAAGATCAAGCTGGCTGAATTAATTATTGTCAATGATAGAAGAATCTCACCTCTTAACAGCTGTATGATACACCCCACCAAGCAACCATAGATTATCCTCATTCCTACTAGTGGGATGGGTTAAGAAAGTAGGGAAGTGAATGCTTGTCTCACATTGGTGAGCTATGATGTTTGGAATGAGAACTATCCCAATTAACCCAGCAACCACACATGCAACTCAATACTTGTAAGGATAAGTAGGTAACCACACATATAACTTAATATTTGTAAGGAGAAGTAGGTAGCCACACATGTAACCTAACTGACCCAAATTAAGTGTTTCCCTTAAGCAACTTCATTGTCTCTATATGGTACCTTTCTCCTAGGAAAATAAATTATCTCCATGCTGTAAGATTTGGGAGATAATAAACATGCAAGGAGATGCAAGGGCATGGTCATCTTGTTCGAATGGTCAAGAATGTTTTTTCACCTTTAGGAGAAATGTTTTGTTGGGTTCATTCTCTTTCTTTGCTATATGGCCTTTATTTTGTCTATCATGGAGTCCATGCAATCATAGATTCCTCCCAAACATTATCAACAAACTTGATCATACTCATGATGGGATCGGTGAAAATCAAGATCTAGTCCACACAAGCCCACCATCAGCATCTAGGATCAATGATTGGAATTTTTGGGCCCCCTGTGAATTTGATTGCATCCACATACTGCATTGGTTGCACTCTCACAAGTCTTCTCAAAATGATTGTGTGTGATTGAAAATGAGTCTCAACAATCTAATGTATTGTAAAAAATAATTGATTAACATTTTTTTTTTTAAAATGATATTTGATTACCAAAAGGAAAAGAGTCTGACTACATCATATAGGGACTGCTCACAGTCAATATCATAGTGCCCCATGGGTTACATATCAGAAAATTCTAATCATATGTTCAATCCATGCTTTACATTATTGTTGTACCCAAACCGAAATTTTTGCTTCATCAAGGCATTTTGCTTAAAATGGTCTAAACCTTGTAAAAGTGGGGTCAAAACTCAATTTTTGGGCAAATAAAGTATGGGCTTTTAGTCAGTACGATGCCAGGAAGATACTGGCAAAATTTGAAAATTTTGAAAATTAGGGTTTCTGAAATCTATTTTTAGCCTGAAACCCTAAAAAATAGGAACTTGTCAGAATTGGCTGAAATTAATTTTGATTGGCTTATTTCACATCACAATCACAGTGGTGAAGTCGGTTTCAGTTAAAAGTCAGTTTAAGGCTGGTGGGTAGTTTTCACTTTTTTAGGAGAAAAGTTAGGATCTTCGGGGTCATCAATGGCAGTTGGCCAGTACCAGGTGTCAATATCTAAGCCTGAAACTCAAAGAGGAACGCTCTACGATAAAAGATGTTGGAAATAATGCTTTTTGATGGAGGGGATTTTCAGATTGGCAAAAAGTGCTAAAATATTCTAAGTCTGGGAACTTTTCACTATGTAACGTAGTAGACACTTGCGCAATCAACGTGCAAATCAACTTTATAGTGTCCGTACATGTGAAAATGATGAAGTATAGTCATCCACACACCTCAGCAGTCACAACGCTTCGACATGGTCAACCGCAGGGATGGATACAGCGTTTGCAAAGCATAAAATGGTGAAAATCAATGAATTCAAAACAAATCCGCTCCCCTGTAGCCTAGGGGCGCCCTTCCATTTGAAGGTCAAGATTTGAGTGTTTTGGATTAAGAACACATTCATTATGTTCAGTTTTCAGTCGGCTTTCCAATTAGCCATGAAGCAAGATTATCCGAGTTACAGAACTCCGGCAAACGAAGACAGAAGCAGAGGTTACGAAGAGTGTTTTCATCAAGGAGGCAGTCTAGAGATGCAAATCCACTCCCTTCTAGCCCAAGGGCGATTTTCTTTTTGAAGGCCCAGATCTAGATGCATGTGTGTTTTGATGGTTTCAGTCTTTGCAGAATTAGTTTAGCTTTTCAACGAGCTATCAAGCGAAAGCGTATCCAGTACAGAAATCCGGTTATCGGCGGTGGAAGTGGAAATTCCAAGCAAGATACATGTCAGATGAAGTTTTGTAGAATGCAAATCCGCTCCCCTGTAGCCCAGGGGCGATCCTGAATATGATTGATTTGATGGATGAATTTGCAATTGAGGTCTTCCTGAGATCTCTTCCAGTTCAGTCCAACTTTGCAGTGTATCCGTTCACAAGATGATCCGATATTCTGAGTAACTGTGACAGAGGTCCTACCGAGCATGTAAAACAAAGGATGGTGAAGCGTAGCTACACAAAGCTGCACAGCTGTAGGCTAGGGGCGATTCTCCTTTAGGCCTGCCAGACGGGGTTATTTGCAATTACAGTCTTCACAAGACTTGTGTGCAATTACTCAAGCTATCCAACGAGTCTAGCCGACAGCCTCCGGGATTTGGCGAATGCTCGTACGTGCGAGGTCAAGATGATAATGCTGTGAAGAAGAGCTGATTGAAGGCAGTTCAAAAAACGACTAAGTGTAAGAATGTTATTTTCTTTGAAAAAGGCGATTTTCTTTTAGAGGCCTTAAAAGCAATTTTCTGGCTTCGTCGTCTCCAAGAACATCTCTTGCAAGTTGACCAAACTATACAGCAAGACAGACGGCACGCGTATCGGAACATTCCAGTTCCCGGTATCAAGGGTCAAAGTATGGTGTTCAGTTGAAAATCACACTTTTGTCAAAATGGTGTTTGAGCTATCACAGAATAGGGGCGCTCATGCTTTTGGGGTTCTTAATACAATTTTCAGATCCCTCACATACAGTCATTGGATGCAGGATACTTCTAGTCATGCAATGAATCCATTATTCAGTCAGTGGAGTTCATTATTCATTGTCAGCGGCAGTTTGAAGCATCAGAAGGCAAAACTAAGAAATGGCTAAGTCTGGAGTCAAAACATCAATTTAATCAGAGGCGCCTTATTTTCTAAGGTATCAGATGAGCTCCATAGCAGTTGTTGCTCCCAGCAGACATTTCATCCTTGTCATACAAGCTTCGCGGTGGATATCTCAGCACAGTCGCAGGCTCAGTCAGTCAGCCAGAAATCAGAGCTGAACATGGTCAGTTGTAACTTTGCAGTCAGCTACAAAATAGGAGATTCTTAAAAATCTCATAACTCTTGCAAATGGAAGCCTAAAAGATCAAAATTTGACTTTTTGGAATCAGGGAAGTGTGTTGAACACAGCAAGATGCTATTTTTGGCAAAAAATGAAAAAAAATATTTTTGCATGCAGAGCATTGAAAAGTGACGAATTTCTTCAAAGACAGATATTGGCGCCATTTTTAGTTTTTTGCATGTTTTAAAAATTAAGATATTATTTTTAGTCTGAAGACTCAGAGACAGTGGCAGTTCAACTGGAGAGAAGCCAATCGATTTTCCTTTTTCTAAATTAGGGTTGCATTATGCATGCATGATGGTACGAATTGTTTATTTAAACAAGCATGGCGCCTTTCATCATTCACATAGCTTTGAAAGTTCGAATTTCTTCAAAGAGATTGGCGAATTTTCATCAAAGGATCAAGTTCGAAGGTGATAAAATATTCTTTTGCAGGTACAAGTTCAGATTCAGCATCAGATTCAAGGCAGAGTGGCGATTTTGACAGAAGAAGATAATAATTAAATAAAAAATTTTAAAAAAATATATCTTTCTTCTTCTCTATATTTCTTCCATCTTCTCGTCTTAAATTCTCTTGCATGTTCGAAGTGTTGGCAGATTTTGGCAAAACAAAATATCTGGGTTGATTCAGAAGAGCTTTCTCAGCAAAACCCATGTGCCAGAATTTTTCAGGAAAATTTGTTCCAGAACATCTGTTCTTGAAGCTTTAATTTTCTCAACCGAAATTCTTTTGCATGGCTGAGTAAAGGGTAAATTTTTGCATTTCTGACGTTCTGGGTTGTCTTAGAATCATTTTTTGGACAAAACCCATATCTCAGATTTTTTTTCGTAAAAATTCTCATCCACAAGCTATTTTTAGCCTCAGCAGGCTATTTTTGGCTTTCCAGAAAAGTTGTCAGAATATAGCCGTGTGCACAGTCAACAGGCAAGTTTTTCAGAATGCAGTTCACTCAGCTCGAATTCAAGACCAAATCGGTCTTAACCCATGACTTCATCGGAACGGTTGATACAGATCTACACAAGGTGTTGCCGGAGGTAGTTTTGGATCCACTCAAAATCAGGGATTCAGTTATCAAGAATATTCAGCAATCCGGGTTACTTGAGGCCGCTTCCATACCTATTTCGGTGCATTGCGTGGAGTTTGTAATATCTTGCATCAAGCATTACAATTCCGCTACACGAGAGCAGTCTCAAACCTCTTGATATCGAGCGAAGTCTAGATATTCCTCAACATTCGGATGGGATGGTTATTTCCATGAGTCAAAGCGAGCAGGCATTCAATGCTGGACTGGATAAGTGTCAAAACAAGATGATAGAGAGATGGCTGAAACAAAAGAAGAGCAAGTTGCCAAACAACTTGGGTCGTGGCGAGTGTAAGGATGAATACAATATTTTGATTACACTGCTTAATCGTGTCTCAGGTCATGCAGATGCGAACAAATTTCACCCGTGGATGTATTATATCATTGGTAGAATCATCTCGGGGCAAGAGCATTATGACTGGGCATCCTTCATCAGCGATGTTATTCACGAGCAAATCACCGGTTTCCTAGCTGCGCATCAATTTCATATGTGTTCTTACCTGGTGTACTTGATTGCTTATCAGAATCAGTTTAATGGTTTGAATACGGTGGGCATACTCAGTGTACAGAAAGTCTATCGTTACTATGACCAGCTTGAGTTCACGAAGGCTGAAAGTCATTTTAAACGTGTACAAGAGGCTTTTCTGACTTATACAGTGAGAAATTTGGACCGGGAGTTGCATATTCGTATCTCAACAGTTGCCAGAGCAGCAATGAAGAATTGGGCAAATTGGTACATTCAATTCCCTACATACACCTATATCCGTGTCTATGGATACACAGGAAAACCAGCTATGTTACCACGTTATCCTTCGGATAAAACAATATTCATGGAGTTCTTGAGGCAGCTATATGAAGTTCACAAACGTTTGCGCATCAAGCATAAACCAGCTGCCAAGTTTCCTTTGCAATTCGGGATGTATTGGTGTAGGACGGCAGTTGATGCTAAGACCGCAGGTCAAGAGTTAGAAAATTGCAAACTCAAGTACCTAGTGGATACGCGCACATATGATCCTTGGGGTCATTACGCAGCTCGCCTGGGTAATCTCTCTTATCACAAACCTACGATGGAAGATTATTGGGTGAATTGTGAGGATGATTTCGAGGTTCGCAGATGTAGCTATAGCAGGTTCTCTCTTCCACAAGTTTCTGTTTTCTTGGCAGAAGATGTGGAAGGATTGACAGAGGATGAGGGAGATACACTTCCTCAATTTTACAGAGAGCGGGTTGATGGACAACCACTGCCGTTAGTAAACTGGTATGCCAAAGAGTTTGCATCAGTAAAGGAGAGATCGAGCAGGGTCATCCAAAATAGTATGCTTTATTTAGAAAGCAGAAGGTTGAGAAAGGCATCCATGCCTAGAGCAGAGCCGCCAACAGAAGGACTTGTATTGCCTTCTTCTTCAAAACCTAAGCAGAAGAAGAGGAGCAATCCTCCTAAAAAGAATCCAGCGCCTAGTAATTCGAAGGGAAAAGCATCTGTTGCGATTCCACATGTAGAGCCAGTCAGAGAAGTTATTCAGAGTTCTCCGTAGCTTGAGGTTCAGCCCCGTATGCTGTCACCGACACCATTAGAGCAGCCTCCCATTCCAATTCACATTGATTTGGACATAGATTCACCTCCTCGCAGCGATTCTTTTACACATTCACATTCATTAGATCCTCCTACGACTAGTACAGGTCTTTCCAGTGGGATTAGTCGGGATTCATCTTGGCTTGAGAGTCAACTGGGAAGAAAAAGGAGGCAACCATCTTACATACTTGATCATTCAGATTTCGATCATGACCATCAAGATGTGCCTGAAAAGAGGATCAAGAAGCAGATACATATTGGGAGAAGTGCAGATAAGGAATTCATTGTTGAGACTGCTGTACCTCCAGAAGATAAGAGTCTAGACGAGATGGAAGCTCAAGACTTCGAAGTTATCACAGTTCATTTCGGTAAGAGTACTCGTCAGACAGATATTGATCTCCTACAGGTTGCTACAGATAGCGTCAAGGATAGGATGGTGAAAGATGGTGAAGATAAATCAGCTCTCAAGGCTGAAATACAGCAGCTTCGCCAGTACATTTCTAGCCTTGTACACAGGACAGGGGATGTTGTCACCGCGCTTCCACATATGTTAGAACCACCAGCAGAGCAGGGTCAGATTGATCTCTTGGTTGCATATGGTAAGCGATTGGAGGAATGGGAAGAGGAGTTTGTTGCTAGAGGTCACCTTGTACTTACAGAATTGTATCAATTGCGGTATAATGCACGTGAGCTTCGTCTACGACTTCAAGATGAGGAACGTGATTTGGCCATTAGTAGACCCAGGGATGAGATTCTGATTGCCAACTTGGGAATGTCATTTGATTCAGTCACAGAGGCAGAAGATAAAGAAGAGGTCTACATTTGGAGAACACAGTTGATCTTCAAGGTGGAGATAGAAGGAAA
>CM021110.1:6890229-7076246 GCA_007115665.2 Sequoiadendron giganteum
CAATCTTACTGAAGAATTTTTTTGTTTTAGAAAAACATTGTAAGTTTGAGGGGTAATAGTTTTCTGAATGGCCATTGAAAGTTTGTTTGGCTTATATAAAATCTAAATCAAATTTTAGTGAATGCAAGTATCATATAGAATTATACTAGCAATCTCACTTAGGTGTGTAATGGTATGTCGAAGAGGTGTGGAATGTCAATTAAGGAAAATTTAAGTCTATTTTTTGCATAAATTTGTGTATTACATGAGTTCAATTGGTTGGCCATTCAAAAAATGATATTGTTTGTGCAACAAACATCTCTAAAAATGAGTGAAAGAAAATCTCTGAATCAAGAAGACAATGAAGGTCTATGAAGAGGGAGGGAGGAGAGATAGGGAGAGAGATGGATGGTTAGAGAGAGGGAGACATTTCTAGAGATGGAGGGGGAGAGAGGAATATAGAGGTAGGGATGAATACAAACCGAGAAAAGAAGAGTGAGACAAATAGATAGAGGTAGAGATGAATATAGAACGATAGAGGAAGAGGGAGACAAATAGATAGAGGTATAGAGAAATAGAGGGAGAAATAAAGATAGAGAGAGATAGAGAGATAGAGGGGGAGATAGAGGGGGAGAGATAGAGGGACCGATAGAGAGGAATAGATAAAGAGATAAAGAGGAAGAGGAAGAGGGATAGATAGAGAGAGATATATGGTGAGATCTAGAGTGATATAAAGATAGAGATATGAAGAGATATAAGAAGATATAAAGAGAGGGGAAGAGGGAGAGAGATAAAGAGAGAAATAGAGAGAATTAGAGAGACAAATAGAGATGGAGAGGGAGATAAAAATAGGGAGAGAGAGAGAGAGAGAGAGATAAGTTGAGATATACAAATGGATAGGGGATAGGGAGGGAGCAAGAGAGGGAGAGATAGGAGAGATAGGAGAGATAGAGAAAAGGAGGGAGAGAAATGGAGAGAGATAGGTAGAGGGAGAGAGAAGATGGGGAAGAGGGAGATATATTTAGAGAGGGAGAGAAAAGAAGAGGGGGGAGGGGGGAGAGGGAGAGGGAGAGGGAGAGATATAGAAAAAGGGTGATATAGAGAGATAGAGATGGATAGGAAAAGAGATAAAGAGATCTAGGGAGATAGATAGATAGGGACATATACGTAGAGAAGGATATGAATAGAAATAGATAGAGAGATGAGTGAGAAATAAAGATAAAGATATAGAGTAGAAGAGGTGAAGGGAGAGATGGAGTGAATAAGATAGAGAGAGAGGGAAAGGTTATAGATGTATAGGGAGATAGATGTAGAGATATATAGATAGAAAGAGATAGAGAGAGGAGTGAGAGAGAGAGAGAGAAAGGTAGACATAGTGAGATATAGATAGAGAGGGGGAGGGAGAGATAGGGAGATAGAGATACAAGGGGCAAGAGTGAGAGATACAAGAGGTGGGAGGTGATATAGAAAAGTGGTAGAGAGAGGGTAGAGGTAGATAAATAGAGATAGGGTGGGAGGAAAAGGGAGTGTATGTATATAATATTTATATTTAATAATATGCATCATATTTCATATAATATGTAATAATAAATATAAATTGAATATTCTTTTCAATAAATATAATATATATTTTAAAAATAAATATAGATAAATATTAAACCTCTAATATATTTAATATTTTAATCATTTTTATTAAAATAATATATATTTAAAAATAAATATAGATACATATTAAACTTATAATATATTTAATTAGTAATATATGTAAAAAGTTACATTATATTAATAGTTAATCATGTATAGTGTATATAAATATTAAATATATAATATCTAAATATTATAATATTATGCTAAAAATAGTTAAATATATAAAATGTAATTTTATTTCATAATATTAAATTAAAAATATTTTAAAAAATTATATTTTATAATCTAAAATAAAAAATAAATACCATAGGAATGAAATAAAAAAATGACTCACTTTGTTCCGAAAACTTCCGCTACTCTTGCAACCTCTGCGAGCCCCGAATTGGAGCATGGCATACTATCACCTGAGACAAACCAAGGCTTGGTTGGTTCTGTGGGGGTTTCGCCTACTCCTGTTGGCCCTAATATGGATTTTGGGACTCCTCTTGCAGTGCGAGTGCCCTTGCGGGATGAGAAATCCAGCTCTTTGTTGGCCTCACGGTGCTCGGTGGGTGTTTGTCCGCAGCTGGATATTGGTGGTAAGTGAGCAACGCTTTCCCCTTCTCCCTCAACAACAACTGGCACTCCGAATAGAGGTTTTGGATGTGTATCCGAGGATGGCTCAAAGTTTTGCGGCAACCTTGGCTGGGCGCCCCCCTTCTCAGCAAAGTGTTCTCCATGACGTGGAGGGTAACCCAGGATCGGGGGTTTCTGGAGCATCTCCTCCCCAACATAAATTCAATACAAGTTTAGTTTATGGCGGCACTCCTGTGAGCCCTCCCTTTGTTGTTCGGCACTCGGCCTCGGCTCTTGAGATCTACCTTGATGATCTGGCATGCGATAGAGAAGAATTCTAGTGGAACATGCGCTCATTTGTTGATTTATGAAGGTTTGGCCTAAAATTTGCGATCTTCATTCTTGGATTGATGCAAATTGAAAATTTATCTCGAAGATGAAATCAACATATACCCATGTGTGAAGGGGTTCTTTATTTTAGAATTTGAATCTATGGAAGACAAAGAACTGGTGCTCAAAATCGGCCCGTGGTTTTTCCATGACAATCTTTTATGCATGAAGCCCCGATTCCTCGCATTTGACCCATGTACAAAGACTTTTTCAACAATTTTTTTATGGATCTGTTTGCCCTACCTTCCATTGTAGTTTTGGGAATTGGTTGCCTAAAGGCGATTGGCAATGGACTGGGGAAATATCAAGGCCTCTCAAATGAGACAATCAACTATGAAAATTCAACATTTGCTCGCTTATGTGTTGAGATGGATGTTTCAAAAGGATTATCGACTGATATTTATCTCAAAGTTGGCAAGAGACGTTTGTGCCAGCCAATAGATTATGAAAAGATAACATTTAGATGCAGATCTTTCTTTGCCACAGACCATGGTACCGCTCAGTGTAGGCGAAAACAAGTTGGGGGGCATGGGATTGATGCTCCTATTCGCAAAACCTCTTAGTGGGAAGGGGCTAAATCATGCCATTATGCAATTTCTCCTCCTTGGAAGACTGCAACTCCTTCCACTCCCACTTCTTCGAGCTCGGTTCCTATCTCGTCCCCCAATCTGGTGGTTGCTTGCACGACAGATCCTTCCCTTCAGTTGGTGGATGCCAACACCTCTTCTCCCCCTCGTGTGATCACTTCGCAAGATAAATGCTTTGATGCTTGCACTGCCAATGTAGGCATGTCTTCTCCACTTATCACATAGTCAAGCCTCCTTGATAAGGTTGTGGTTTCCTCTCTTTCGCCTACTGCCTCCTGTAACAATGTTGTGAAGATTGGGCGCAAGTGTACTGATCCTTTTTCAGCCTCCGAGACAAAACATGATTGGATTGAAGTTAGGCGGAAGAGATCTGTTTCTTCTACTCAAATGACATTAAGATCTGCGAAGAAACATTGTGTTATGGTCTATCATGCTTTGGGTTTGATCTGCCCATTTTTGGTCCTTTTGTGTTGCACCCTGTTATCAGGGCATGCATTTTTGCTCTTTTTGGATTCGTATTTTTAAAGAGTTGTCCCCTTGACAATACTTACTAAAAAAAATATATGATTAAAAAAAAATAATAAAAAAATATTTTGAAAAATAATAAAAATTATTAATTAAAAAATAAATATTAAACTTATAATATATTTCATCTTTTAATTAATAATATGTTTAAAAAATTATATGATATTTATATTTAATAACTTATAATGTATATAAATATTATAATATTATACTAAAAATATTTAAATATATAAAATGTAATTTTATTTCATAATATTAAATTAAGAATATTCTAAAAAATTATATTTTATTATCTAAAATTTAAAAATACCATAATTTTTTTTTTTTTTGAAAACAATAGAAAATATAAATTATAACTTATATTATATAAAATATTATATATAATAATAATATAATTTATACATGTTGAATATTAATGGAAAATTAGAAACAATATCTAATTCTTTGCTTTTTTTTCTTTTTCTTTTTGACCTTTATAATATGAATGTAAAATATATTTTCTAGTGAAAATTAGAAAGAATGTTGATTCTTTGCTTTCTTTCTTTGTATAAAATGTTTTATTTTTTAATATTATTTTTATTTATTTTATATTGGGTTCATCAATGGTGAGATCTTTTTCAATGGTCAACCATCATTCTACCATATAACTGTCGATCATTAAAGTAGTCAATAATGTTCATATAATATAATGTTAGTGGTAAGAAAAATAATGTAATAATATTTTATATTATTTTAGTATCAAAAATAATGGACTTATAATATATTATGATTGTATTTAATTAATTTTTTGTGTGTCTAATATGTTATTTTTTATATTAATGGGGATTTTGATAGAAGAAGAGAAAAGAGGTCAAACATATAAACATTAATTTTAGTTAGAAGGTCGTTTGTATTTTGGTGTCACTTTGATTGACAAAAAGATCTTTGATATATTTGATTATATATATTTTTTCTTATATGAAATATTTTTGCTCATAATAAACCATTTCTATAATTTAATTGGTTTGAGTCTATTTGCAATAACCTTCAAAATGATTTTGTAAATTGCATTACATAACTAGATAGTTTTATCAGGTATCCACAATCCATGAGATAATGTCTTGTTTTTAAATCTAGAAAACAACAACAAACTAGATAAGTTTGAAAGCATCTACTCTTCAAGCATTTTCCATCTTGAGAATGAGAGAAAGAAACGTGTGATTTTAACTTCCCAAATTTCATTTTCTAGTGAAGGATTCCTATACCATAGTAAGAATTTTATCTTTTAGTAGGTGTCAAAAATGCTGGAAGAAACTTGGGGGAATTTATTAGGGTGAAAAACTCAAAACTCTTTATGTAGAATACGCATTTTTCACTTCCACTTGTTCAACTTCTTTTGTTAATAAATGATTAAATGTGCTAGAGGGATCAAATCAGGGATAAAGTTAGGTGTGTAATATTGAGCCTCAACCTTGTCAGTGTCTTCTTTAGTCAAAATGGTTGGAATAGAGATTTCTTGACCTTCTGGAGATTCAAAGAGTTGGGATCCTATTAGATCCTATTATGAGCTCTATGAACCAATGTGGTATGAAAAAATATTTATATTCTTATCATCATCTTTTGGCCATTAAAATCTATTGTTTTGCTTCCACAATATTTTATCCTTCAAAAAAACTTTGTATAAAGTAGAAAGTGTTTTATGTTCTAGGAGAGGGTTATCATGGGTTTGTTGAAGGTCTCTTTCTAAATGATATTTTTTCTTAAATATGTCATTAAAATAGTCTCTATTCTAGCTTTTAAGCTTTTTCTTTAATCTTGAAAACTTGGTTATAAATCTATACATCTTTGTTCCATAAATATGGGATTCACCTTTCCACCAATTCTCCACTAGCTCATCAAAATTTTCATGTTTGAAACACATGCTCTCAATACAAAAAGAGATCATTTTGGTCCTATCATCAATAGTAATATATATTCATGGGCCAATGTTCAAACCCCTCATTTAATAGAACATCACTTTGAATCATTGCTCTTCTATTGATTAAATCAACAAAAATAAGAAATATCAAATTTCTCTAAAACCCTTTGATTATTGGAACTATTATTTTTCCAAGTGTAAGTGCCCTTAGAGCAAAAGGATTTCAACAAAGTCAAATCTTCTACAAAGTTATTGAAATCCTTAGAAACACAATCTAACTAACAATATTTTATTATTGTCGCTCTTTTTCGGATCAAGTCAATTATTTGATCTATTAAATTAAGAATATCTTAGAAAATTATATTTTATAATTCTTTTATAAATACTTCAAGTAACAAATTTTTCATAACCCTCTAAATAATTTTAAAATAAATTAATAATATCTATGAAATACAATAACACGTCACATAAATCAACTCATATATAATTTCTCTAAATGATTAGAGAATTAAATCAACTTCAATATACTCCTTTACCCTTATCTATACATATATTTCAAACAAAATTAAACATTATAAAATTAAGAATGATTTGAAATTTCCACATAAAATAATTAAAAACCCCAAATAATAATACACAACTAATATACATCTTCTCCCTTACTTTCCCTTGCTTAAAAAACTATAAGCACACGTTGCTTCACATGAATTCAAAATTAGTCTAATCAGTTGCCTTTACTGAAATTTCTGACAAAACAGTCTCTAAGCGAATCTTTTCACATGTTCTAATAAATTATTAGCTCTTGGATTAAATCTGCACCTTTCAAGTTTGGAAGTTTTTCAGATCTTCCGTTTTCATGTTAGTTGTTTTATTTCCGTAGTAATTCATTTTACTTCCAGGAATAAACTATTATAAATACCCCACATGACGGAAAATTGAAGAGCAGTAATTTAACAAGAAAACTCTTATTTAAGCTCATCTTAAAATTGTGTTTATTCATTATTCTTAAGAGATAGATTAGATGTAAGGATATTTTAATTAGAACAAATAATTATATTTTACTAATAGATTAGGTGTAAGAATATTTTAATTAGAACAAATAATTATGTTTTACTATCTTTTTTATTAAAGTACGTAATAAAGTTTATATTATAATATAAAAAATTTCATAAATAATTTAAAAATATTTATAATAAATATATAATTAAGGATTAGTTATAACAATTTTAATACAATTATAAAATAAAATAGTTATAAATATAATTTATATTTATTTTAAAAATAATTATTATTATAAATTTTTTAAGTAAATGAAAAAAATATAAAATAACTTTTAAGTAAATAAAAAATTTAATAATTTTTAAATAGTTTTAATTTTTTTAAACATTTAATTGTGTTTCAATTTTTATATATGATCATGACATGAAATAACTCTTAAATAAATAAAAATTAAATAATTCTTAGATAGTTTTATTTTTTAAATATTTAGTTGTGTGGCGTGATACTTTATATCTATTATTTTATTTAGACTCTAAAGGTACAAATATGTGGTTCTAATGGGGAAAATCATTACTGTTTGACATTTTCAATTAAATAAGATTCAAATATTTTTTATGAATGAATAAAAGAGAGAAAATGATAATAAATTTGAATATAATAAATTTGCTTACCATTTGTGTTCATTAACATGGACTATATAAATATTTTGTCCATGAAATGTTTTTATGAATTATAATATTTTGAAAGTTGTTTATATTTTTATATTATTGTTATATTTTCATTTAAGAATTATTTTTTCACAAATCATTTTAATAAGTGTTATTAATTAGTTTTTGGTATAATCTGTTAGAAATTATAATTTACACTAATCAATTAAAAGTATTATTAGAAAATATTGATTGTTGTTATTTTTTTTTTGAGAGTTCTTTATAAGAGATTTCAATTAAAAAAATAATTATAAATAGAAATAACTCAACTAAATAAATAATCTTGAATAGTTGTAAAGTAAAAAAATAAATGAAGACAACTTGTTCTGCATATTTGAATGTTAGGATATAACTTTTAGCTCAATCTAGAAGACTCCTAAAATTTGTTAGCATAAAAAATTGTGTATTATTCTTTGTGAACATATTCCATTGACCTTAGTTAATCTTTATTTGTGAATTGCATGGGCTATTATCTACAAATGTAATATGTCGACGGTTCCTTTTATTGTATATATATTGTAATTATGATCATGAAATATATGGTTTTCCTCAAACTCTCGAACTAGTTATGTCATATGTTGAGGTAAAATTGAAAATATAATAAATTGTTAATCTTATGTTCATAGGAAAGTTTGAATTTGGTATTTTTCACTTTCCCCTCTAGGAATATTTAATGATATACATAGGGAAGAGGATTTGAGTAGAGTTCTGACAAGTCGACTTGGTACTTCGTCACTCCCAACAAGTAAAATGTTAATTTTGGTGACCATAGGGGTTTTGAGCAACATTTTTGGGAACAATTTGAGAGGGAAAAGAATATAGAAGAAAGGGTGCACATAAAATAAGAGATAATACATAGGCATGTGCATATTTCAGAGATTGGGAATTTAATAAGTAATATCGGTACCTAAGTTAGGGTAATCATAAAAAAATTAAAAGAAAAAAAGGCCACATGATAGAGGAGACAATGTTAAGACATGGACAAAACATACAAATATAAATATAAATATAGGTACCTTTTTATTTGGTTGTGGTTTGATGCTTTATCATGTACAATGATTCAACTAACTCCATGTATTATTCATGATTAATTTAGAATTAAACATCATGATAAGGAAACGACCAAAGAAAAAAACAGAAGAGCATGAAATTGAGAATACAAAGAAAAGGGAATGAATGAGGAAAATTTGTGAAAGTAAGAAATTGAACACATAGATGAAGACATATCATATTTTTCAATTGAATGAAATCATGGATCATCCATTCAATGTATTAAAGAGAAGAATTTGGAGAAGCAAAGGCAAAGAATGTAAAGTATTTGTGCAATAAAGAAATCGAATCTTAGAATTGAAGGTTACTTTGTGGCTTAGTCCTTTGTTGATGTAAGTCCTCAAACCTCACTTACCTCTATCTTGTGTACTTATTTTGATTTTGGTCATGCTTAAAAGTATGACAAGACTTATTTCAAGATGATTATTTGGCTACCATTGATGAAATTAAAGCACACAAAATAGAGTAAGGCATCATAAACATGCCAAATGAGGTATGTGAATGCAAAATATGACTTGCTAGTGGACTAGTGTAGTATAAAGAATTAGATTTTGAATATTTTTAAAAATTAGATTTTATCTTTTGTGATTGATTCATTGGTAGATGGACTCATATGTCATAGAAAATTTCCTTAAATACATGTCCATGATCATTAATTGGAAATATATGGCATGGGATCCAATATTCTAATGAATATTTTGTGGAAGGTTTGACTTTTGGGAAAGAAAATGGTGAATTTAAATTTGGTAGACAATATCACACAAAACAAACTAGTCCAAGGTGGCTAAATTATTTGGATTGTGCAATGGAAAATCTTGAGGTGGTTTATAATGGTAGATTACTAATGCGTGTTGTGCACTAAATGGATCACTGAGTATTTATGATGTATGTGAAAAATGGTATAGACAAAGGTGTAAGTTCTATAATATTCACTTTTATCCCTTCACTTACAAAGAATATTATAGTTTGACTTGAAAAACTTGTGTGATTTGTAAATTGAATACTTTAATAATGTACACGATTTAATTTATTTTAATAATTTAGTCATGCATGCATTGAGGAAAATGGTTTTGATGAAAAATGTTAATTAAAGAAGTATATATTGATGACTTTGAGTGTATTGAAAATATAATAGAAAACTTAAGAGATCATATCAAACTAGATTTATATAAAGAATCTATGTAAAAAAGACACACAAAAGTGAACTTATAAAAAGAGGACATGAAAATACATGTTCAATAGATATAAATGCATTATGAAATAATACACCTTATAATCATATTTTAAAATTGTTTCCAACAAGAGAATGGACTCATTAATAAAAAAAATCATATAAATTTACATTTAAGAAACCTTTTGCAAATTTATTTCAAAAATTCTCTTTCATATACATTGTTATATTGTTCTAATTTTCCTTTTAAACCATTTATCTCTTGAAAAAAATCTCCAAATTGATGGAGTCTCATTATTTTTTGTTATTTCAAGGCAATTAAGGATGCTAATTTAATGAATTACAATAGATAATTTTGTTAGAAATTAGACTTGTCACTCCTTTTTAAGCACAAATTCCAAATGCATTATTATTTATTGACCTTCTAAATCCTCCTAGAATGAGAGATGGTTGAATATGTGTGTGTTGTCTGAAATGAATAAAAATAAATCTTTTTATACCTACATAATAATTTACATAATCACCCACACACACACAACTTTAGGTGAGAAAGGCAAAGGGGACAATATGCCAATTTTAATTTAAGAAAGTTGAGTTCATTCTTATGAGGATCACCCCATGATTGTGGACTTGACCTAGGATAAGATAGATGGAATAGATCATGATAAACATTGAGTTTGAGAATCAATGCATATATTATTATGGATAATTAGAAGGATAGATCAAATGTATGTGTAGATAAAAGTGAGATCTTGTGTAGATAAAAGTGAAGTAAAATTTATGTAAATGTGTCTAAATTTACTCTAGAATATGATAATTATCATAATACATATGTACCAGAATATTGTCCAAAGCTAAACATGATATTAAAGATGAAGTTATCCTCGTAATACATTGTTCACCCTTATAATTATATAAAGATAAATGAATCAATTTTAATCCTTACGATTATATAAAAAAATTAAACTGTGGAAATAATTAAAAATGATATTTTCCATCCTTACACATATAAAAAATAAAACTATTAAATAATTAATAATAAGGATAAAATGAAAAAATAAAACTTTTAAAAATAATTAACAAAAAAAATAAAGCCAAAATTTAATATAAAGATAAATGAATAATTTTCCATCATTACAATTATATAAAAAAATAAAAATGTTAAAATAATTAAAAATAAAGATAAAATGAAAAATGAAACTAAAATCACAATTCAATATAAAGATAAATGAATCATTTTTCATTCTTACAATTATTATATAAAAAATAAAACTTTTGAAATAATTAAAAATAATCATTTTGCATCCTTACAATTATTATATAAAAAATAAAAATATTGAAATAATTAAAAATAATCAGTTTCCATCCTTACAACTAGCACTTTATCTATTATATTAAAATAATTAAAAATAATCATTTTTACACATACTCTCTAACACAATATACATATACTAAAATTATGTTAGAGAGTATGTGTAAAAATTTAATAATGATAAGTGCTAAATAATGGAATGAAATAAACTTAGACAAAACTAGATTTTTTTCATTAAAGAAATTAGATATTATCTAATTTTGAAATATTTGCATACAAATTTAAAACATAGAGAAATGCAAATGAAAAAATAAAATTGGTATCAAATTTCTTACCACTAATTTACCATTAAACAACTGATTTACCAACCACTCAATAGTTATTTGCAAGCGAAGTCTTATTTTTTCCAACCAGTGTGAGACTTATTTCAGGTTCAAATCTCAAATCTCACACTATATGTAACCTAAAAGATAATTACATAAAAAAATATAAAAAATAAAACAATTAAAGATAAAATGATAAATGATAAAAATAAAACTGCTAAAAAAATAGTATTAAGGAGAGTAAGTCCAAAACAAACATGTTATAATCCATTTAATTTAGATTTGGCGTTAATATTTACAAAATAGTCATTTCTTCAGGGTGATATCTTGAACGTCTACTTATAATCCCTTTCTCCATTTGTTTTCCTCATGCAACACATGTGGGTTAAAAACCCTTTGCATCAAACCATATTTTATGTTTCGCACAACAGACCAACATTGAAGAGGTCATTTCCCCATGGCAGAGATTTGCAGAGAGAACACTGACTCCGCTTCTATATATTTTATAAAGTATGGTCGCGTCAGTAGCTGCAGAAGAAATCTGCGAGACACAGTGGATGATTCTTGTATACGAAAATGAAAACAACTAACATGAAAACGAAAGCGCGAGAATGTTTATGGAAACGAAAATTTGGAAATGATAGAGAACGAAAACGTTAGTTGATGGGACCCACAGGCCCAACCAACTAAGGGAGTGTGCCGGTTAAACCCGAACCGACACACTCTAAAGGTACACTCCCTTAGTTGGCTGGACCCTTGGGTCCCATCAACTGACTTTCCAGATCCAGATCTGTTGATCTAAGCATGCAAACAATTAAGTTATTGTTCTTAAAATGCCATTGAAATTCTATCCACCCAATGTCCAGATAAATAGAAGAGAGGTTTGTACATTCTTATCTAAGCTCCATTTCTATTAAAATAAAGTGATGAGGAAGCTGACTATAATGCATTGAAGAAAGCTCCTTTCAGTCTTATTGAAGGAGAGTTGAGAATTCGACATAGAAGCCCTCTCTCCTATTGCTCTAGACAATACATGCATGAATGACCCCTCAATTCCATGGCCCTGAATTCCCTCCTAACATGTTTTCCAGATAAAATTTTAATGGTATTTGAGGGACATTAACATGTTTTTTTCATTTGAAGACAGGATGGCTTCTCTGATTTGTGTGAACATAAACAACGTTGAGGGTTGTGGCTCTTACAATGTGGTCCCAATGCTGTGTGGGTTGAGAGTAAGGTGTGTGGGCACAAGGAATGGACTGCTGAGTGGGCTGCCATGCAACAAAGAGTATTACGTGATTGGGGTTGTGAAGAAGTTGTGAACAGGCAGGCAAGAAATTGAGTGGCAGATTTTGTTATGGGCACTCTGTTGTTGGTTTGAAGGAAAAGCACATAGATCTTCTACTTCAATTTCATTTAGTGGGTCGCATAGATTGGTTGGTCTGGTGGATGTAATTAAAAATATTCATTCATTCATTGAAGGTTGAGCCTTAGTGTGGAACTTCAGTCAACAAAAAAGCTTTCATTGTATTGCTACATCTCTTTTTAGTGTCGGTCGTGGCTAAAGAAAACATGTTATAGCCTAGTCTCTCATTTTTCTCCTGCATTTGAAATTTGCGTCGAGAACCCATTTGCTCTCCCATACCACTCCATCCTCTATTATTTTTGTTAATTGCTATCAGTTTACGGTGGATGTTCTGCTTCATCTATTGGTATTGGTCGACCCACTAAATGGGGTGTGAAATTCAGTTTGGTTTAAATAACATCTTATAAGTTTGATTTGTTTAAGTGGTTCATCTTAAATCATATTAATAGGTGGGTTTTATTGAAGAAGCGAGTGTGATTTCAAATGAGTCAACTAAGCAAATCAAAGTTTATAATGTGTTTTTTAAACCTGGATGAGAAATTGACTTTATAACGTTATCTAGGGGAAATGATCCAATAGTGGTGCATCCTATTTTTTAAGGTCAATATGGCCCCTATATGTGTCAAGTTGGTACTAATCAATTTTGCATTTACTTAGACAAGGACATGGATGGATTAAATATTTTATTTTCTACTTCATATGACTCGTGTGACCCATCAAACAAGTGGACAAGGTCAAAAAGTGGAAACAAGTTTTTGGGGGTCAAAAATTTGGTTGATTGGAGGTGGTGCACATGGACCCCCTATTCTTAAACACCATCTACCTGTTATGTGTTCACATTGACTTATTTTCACCATGCAAGCATACATGTTATAATAAAATGTGAGGACATTTAAGTAACATGACCCCACACTCAACTCCCATGTGATTGTGTTTACTATGCCTCCATACTTGCATGTATGAGATGGCTTAGAGATATTCACAATAGTACCTTCAATGTCATAGTACATAGCATTAATAAATGCACAAGCATTCACAATTGATTGTCTTCTTCCCAAATCATAATGCCTTTTGGACCTACATAGTTCACTTCAACTCTACTTGTTTGATGGCTGTGAAGGGATTGCATGGAGGGAATGTGGAGGTTCTATTCACTAATCTTTAGTTCACTTGTTTGTGTGGCTTCAAATGGAAGGTAAGGTTTTCATACCTCTCTAAGGTAATGACCCAACTTTGTTTTTTGTATTTTGATTTCTTCTCTACTGTCTAATGTTTATGCAACTATTTCTATGCTCTTTAATGTTTGTGATGAAATTTATTTATGTAAAGAGCAGAAATCTCTTTAAAACCAAATCGACAATTACTTTAAATAAGATCCATTATATTCAAAATAAAGTCACCATTCCATTCATTTAGACATCAAGAATTAGTCGATTACAAAACAACGACATAAAAGTCGATAAGATAATTTCATTTCAACTTAGTCTAAATCATGCAAGTGTCGAATTACATAATTTCAGTTATAAATACAATAAATGATAATATATCCAATTTACAATTCGAGACTTAGGCATTCAATCGCCATAAGCTCGTCATTACATATATCATGAATAATAAAGCATAAAAGAAGATGCAATCTGTCAATCTTCCATCCAAAAGCAAATCTTCAATAAGAAGACAAGAACTGTAATGACCCGCCAAGTAACCTTAAAGGAAGTTGCAATTAACATCTTAGGCGAACCAATTTTTTTTTTATAAAGTGCATTTAACATACACATTCACTTACTAATTAACAACAACCTCTAAAGCTACAAGGTTAGGATTACTTAAACCCACACATACATATTACATATAACCATAGCCTTATGAACTTTATGAAGTAACCATCATACATCATAAGAATACCACATAACATAATAAGATAATCAACCAAGATACAATCTCATAAACATTATCTTAATCCAATAGTTACATCACTCATTCCTAGAATGAGACAGTAGTACAAATGTATTACAATTACATAACTCCACCTCTTACAAAAGAAAGATAAAATATCATATACAAACTAAAATATTACAATGCAAGAAATTACAACAATAACCGCGAGCTGTCCATCTAGATGTCTCGCCACCAAGTACTGAAGATCAATGGGGACCCAACAGTTTTGGTGCATGTTCCACCCAACCAATGTGGTACCCGAAGGCCCACCCCCCATGCTAGGATATAGTAACAAAGTAACATGAACAAAGATTCTACTACCTCTAACCAAAGGCAGACTCAAACTGACTCATACTGTTATAACCAACCAATGAATTAACAAGTACAACTCATTCACCATACAAGTACGAATCAAGTACAACTCAAGTACAATACAAGTACAAACCAAGTACAACTCCAACATCACTGACATAGGTCACATTGCTTCCAAACATAAAGTAGATCAAGTATGTTCACAGAACCATACATATAAATAATTAACAACAGTTGTCCTAGATAGCGTGTCATTACAAGGTTTGTCATGAGATCTCCTCTGGGCATTCTTCATAGGCTCCGGCACAAGTAATCTTGGTGGCCTCAACCGAATCCCGACACTCATACTCACTCATGTGGAAACAACTACCTCTCGCAAGAACAAGATAGTTGATCTTGCCATTCCAGGCCTTCTCACTCATCCCAAGTCTAAACGAGCCCTTGCGTCTATGAGTGAGGATTAAATTATCTTGATTAGTGTGAACTGCATCCTAATCATCTAAGTACATTAATTTAATTATCACTTGATTAACTCACTTTTGAAGGTTACCCGGTTTACCACTTTGGGCTCCGACCCCTAACAAAAGCCACTCTTCTAATGGACAACGCACTCACAACCAATCACCAAGGGAAACACAAGTGCATACCAACTAGGCATCATAATCCACTACAACATAAGGAGGATACAAATAATAGAAACTCACTCCAAACATCTTGGAGGCAACAATCACATAGCCCACTCCTTTCACAGGAGGTACAAAAGATCTCACTCCAAACATCTTGGAGGCAACAAGATGAAACCACATTACAAGGTCACTCCATACAAGGAGACATGGATCCCATAATCCGCTCCTAAACCAAGGAGGTGCAAACATCCCCGTTCATGAAAATCGGGTAAAACTGAAAAGACGCCATGCACTACCCAAGGGAAAACAATTGGATGGCAAAAAGATTCAATAACCCTTATCCTCTAAGATCTTCTGGAGGACTTATAATTTAGGACTACACTAAATCCCAAAACCAACAATGCAACTTGACGACATAGCAACAAAAACATTCAAGTCATCAATCAAATCTAATATTTGGATTTCCTAAATCCATACTCATTCAATAGGTAGTGTTGACAAAGTCAAAGACACGATAACTAGATCATCTAAAATAATCATAACCCCTATTTCCCTTTTCATTATTGGAAATCTAAAACAATTAAACTTACTTCCCTTTACTGAATACAGAGAATTAAATCCTTTAAGATAATCATGAGGAAGATACTACTTTTGGATATACTAAATCCATATCTCTTTCATAATCCAATCACAATGATTCAATTAATCTAAATAGAAATTAATTAAATAACATAATTGATTGCCTCATCAATAAAACAACTTCTTAATTTATTTTTAAATCGACACAAATCCATGCAAGTAAACTCTTTCCATTTCCTAACCAAATATTACATCTCATTCAATTTTCTATTTAAAACATTCAATCACTTTAATATACTAACATATTGTTTCTCTATCCATTTTCCATATAAACTAATCATTTCTTTTAGAACACTAATAATACCCAATTTGCAAACAATAGAATAAAATAAGATAAAATATTATTTATTCTTTCAAATGGATATATAACTTCAATATATATATACTAAATATAAATTAATATATTTAAATAAATTTTAATCATTAACATATCTTCTATTCTTTACAAAATATCAAATTGTTTAATTCAAAATAAAATATCCCTTATCATCAATTTTTCAAAATATAAATATATTTTTCCAATTAAATCAAATTAATAATTGAAACTTTTACACATGAATTTAAATTCCACAATTAAATTTTAAATTATGCATTTTTTGAATCAAATATATAACTCCTTCAATTAAACTTTAACATGTCATTTTAAAATAAACAATAATTTTCCTATATGTTTATAATTTTCATTCCACTAATCTTATATACAAATTTTATTTAAAATAATATAAATAAATATAATACTTTAATATTATAAATTATAATATAAAATATTATTAAATAATACTTTAATATTATAAATTATAATATAAAATATTATTAAATAATATTTTAATATTATAATAACAATACATAAAATATTAATATTTATAAATATCAATTTATTATTAATTTATTTTCAGAGCAGCCATGAGAAAATAACTTAATAGCAGTCTCATGTTTCAAGCATAACTCAAAAACTACGATCTGGGTATTTACGATTTTTTGACAGAAATAAGAAAATTTAAAAATGCAAAAACCCTTTAAATTTCTTGACAACCTAGTTTGTGTAAGTGAAGTTATAGGCGACGCAACCAGACCATTTTACCATGAAAATATAACTATACTGCATATTTTAAAATCCAATTTTTAATAATAAACAGAAGGTTTTATTTTCTAAAAACATTCTAAATGCATTGTTCAATCTCTATGTTTGATTTCAATAACAACAAAATCGATTTTCCCAAATAATTTAAATTCAACTGAGGTTTTCACAATTTTCACAAGCAAAGGCTGTAAATTTGTTTAATTCTTTTCTTCTAATATCAAATTTATTTTCTAAAATAGATTTAACAAACAAATCTTTAATCATTGTTATTTTAAAGAAAAACAATCAAAAATAATAAAATACAAAAAGGAAAACCTGGTACAAGAAGCTACAGGAAGAGATGAATTTATGATGCAAGCCTCCTCCACAGATTTCCTGAATTTTCTTCAATCCTCCAACGAATCCAATCCAAAACCAAACAAATGCAAACAATATTTCCTTCAATCAATTCTACAATCAAACTTTATTCAAACCCTTGGGCAAATTTTCCAAAATTTCTTCCCTGTTGTAAAAATAAATTTTCCTAAAGACTTTTCTGCCTTAAAATTAAAACATGTATTCTTTATAAATCAAAACACCTAATACAACCCTAATTCACATTACATGCAAATTAGATATTTCAATTTCAATTTTTACAACCCTAATTCACATTGCATGCAAATTAGATATTTCAATTTCAATTTCAATTTCAAATTTCAATTTCAATTTCAATTTCACTTTTGGAAAACCCACTTTCAATTTAAAATGCAATTTCAAATAATAAATTAATTTCCAAAGTTGCAACCAATTTCTCAAATAAACATTTAATTACAATTTCTAATTTAATTCCCACACGTTGGAATTAAATTCCAAAATTAATTCTAATTCTTTTATTTCCTTTCATTCTCTTGCATCACGTTTAATTAATTAATTTAATTATTTAATAACTAAACTCAACCCCCTTGGATTAAATTTAATTAATTAAATAATTTAAATATAATGAATTAATTTAAATATAATTAATTGATTTAAATATAAACTTTTATCCACATTGCATTATTTAAATTAAATAACCATCAACATGATTTAAATGCAATTATTCTAAATATCTATTTCCAAATCAAGAATTCTTCAGAATTAAATAACATCAAAGCAAGACAGACAATGACTCGACACACACAACTGACGACACACTGAGGCTAGGATTTAAACTTGACACATGTTACCTAGCTACTATCTCCCGTTCAACTTAACCGTTGGATCGACATGCTCAAACTTGTGAAACCAGGTGGAGTCGATGTCATGTACCTGCGATCCTGCAACCAAGTAAACAATATCATATAATATATCCAACATATAATACACACCGTGAAAAAGGAATTACGGATTCACAGGGCGCTTACAAGCGAGTGATGCGAACTCGTCCTCTTCACCCATACACTCATCAAAACTGACACTTCCATCATAATCTAGTAATCTCATAATAACATCTCATGCTAACTCTACAACATCATTAATCCATAATGCATGTGAAACAATAATCAAATAACTACATCCTACAATAATAGTTGTCGCTCAATGGGAGCAATCAAAACATCATAACAAAATGTATCCAGTATCAAAGTAATCTGCAACCAAAACATAGCATAAAACAAACTGAACAAGAAACAAAAGAAGAAGATGCAGTCTGTCAATCTTCCATCCAAAAGCAAATCTTCAATAAGAAGACGAGAGCAAGGATCAGGCGCTTTTTTCGCCCAACCTCAAAGCTTACGCTTCCCCAAAATTTCTTAATCAATCAAGAAATACCCGACCCTGTACGAATTGCTTAGCAAAAAGCAGTCTACGAGCAAGATGGAATCTAGTGCATGCCTAGTACTACTAGTAAACCACAAGCATTTTTATTTTTCTAATTCATTTAAGAAATAAGCAAGTTCGATACTAAGATATGGTAGAGAGTTCAATAATCCATCTGTTTCAATGGTACATAAATTACTTGGCCAAGTAAAATGTCATGCATGACAATAAAAGAAGTTTTAAAAAAGCAAAACTACACTCTCTATTTACCCATATTCGACACCCGTCTCGGAAGGCAACTTTCCCAAAACCAAAACATGCAGAATTATCTATCATTCATGCATGGTCTAAACAGTCAAATACAGTCTTTTGCAATCTTTAAAAGAAATATCAAATTGGAAACTTTGTTTTAACAAAAAACAGTATAAAAAGAGCTTCTTTCCATTGTTCAAATTTGTAACAGTCATAAAGTCAATATTTTAAATTGAGTATTTAAATAATCAATAAGGTTTTTTAATGAAGGTGTAACTCTAGTATGCTAATTAAAACATATAAAAAAAGAAAAAAAAAAAAAAGAAATTAAAAGAGTACACATTCATTCGTTCATACTCTCATTAATTAATGTTGTTTCAATATCGTTCAAGATGTTTTCAAAATAAATCAAATTTCATGTGTAAACGTTTTATTTTCAGTTTATCCTATTTTCAAAAAATAAATTATAATCGTTTATCAAATTAAACATAACTAATTTAATAGTTTCAGTTTTGACAGTTTCGTTTGAAGGTGAAATTTTCAAGTTTTCAATAATCTTTGTTCACAAATAGTGTTAAAATTGGAAGCTAAATTATGTCTTTTATTTTCAGTCTTCAAACATTATTTTCTGTCAGCAAAAATTAAATCTATTTTCTGTTCAAGATTGTTTAATTTTCTAAAATGATAAAAATTGTTTCCAGAATTAAAGATTTTCCCAAATTCATTCTATTGTTTAATTTATGATTTCTAACCAGAGTTTCCTAAATTTCTCTGTTTTCAATCTTGTCTAACATTTTGGAAATTGTTGGTGTAATTATTTGTTTTGTACCTTGTCCTAGGTCATCATTACACCTTAGTTAAGTTTACTTAGGGACCACATAGGAGTTGTTGGAGATTTTCCACCTTTGGTGGACTTATCATGTTATCACTTTATCATTTCCACCTTTCGTGGACACATCATGTGATTTCTCTCCACCTTTTGTGGTAGATCCACCTTTTGTGGTGGTTATCACATTATCACTTTCCCACTTTAGGTGGAGTGATAGCTTTTCACAGTTGTCTCATGTCATAAGATTACGACACTTGTCATAATCTTATGCCTTTTTATGTTCTCACCTTGGCTATATAACCAAGGGGTCTCTACTACATTTGTACATTGATACATACATTATTTCTATTTGCATTATTGGCAGAATACAGTTTATTCTTGTCACATTGTTTCTATCTCTCTTATGCTTGTGCTTCCATTAGGGCTCTAGATCTTGGGTGGCTACCTTCATAGCCAATTCTTACATGGTATCAGAGCTATTGGAGTGACTTTGGATTGCCATTTTGGGGAGATCTTGAGAGCATTCTTGCATTTTTTTTTCATAGAAATATCAGATTCTGAGGGGGTTCCATTTTTGGCTTTGTATTGCAGGTGCATTTTGGGAGCTTGTTGCATCAAATCTGAGCTCAACATTGCGTCCGAAGTGTTCGAGAAAGTCAGATTTGCCTTTTGTTTTGTCTCAGTTGGACATTGGAGGCCAAATCTACAAGGGTTTGAAAATCGGAGGTGGTTGCTAGATCCAAAAGGTAGTCGTATTTTCGAAGCATTTTCAGCCAAAAAGGACACCGCCATTGCGTCTAGAAGGGCCTAAAACCCTAAGATTGACTGTCAATTCGTCAAAATCGGACAACTTTGCCTTGAGCCATCTAGAAAAAATTTCTCCTCCTCGGCCGTATGGATCGACATTATTGCGGAGCGACAGTACGATTTTGAGAAAAAAATAAAAATAAAACTATTTCTTGTCGAATTTTATTTGAAATTTTTTTTCAAAAAAAAAAAATTTATATTCAAAAATTTGAAAAAAAAAATAAAAAAATAAAAAATAAAAAATTTAAAAAAAAATCAAAGTCTGCAGTGCAGAGTGTACCTGCAGACACACAGGTACTTATAGTACCCACGGGGGTCCCACGCCACCCACGTGGCAGGTCCACAGTCAACCTCGACGGTCGGCGTTTCCGCCAAGCGACCGGCAAACTCACACCGGCCGATAAGAAAATTCCGGCCAAATTTCCGGCAAGGAGCGACGGTGTCGGCGACGGCCCCCTGGCTGTCAAATTTAACTTCATAGGTTCCTGACGTCAGCGATTTTCAAAAGTTTGGCAGACCCCTCTCCATTTGCAGTTCATTTTCAAACGCAGATATCTTGCTCATTTTGTGTCCTTTTTTCGAGCAATTTTTTTTGATTTGGGCTATTTTTTCGTGCTCTACATGGTGGTGTAATCAGTTTCTAGTTTTGATGCACGGATTTTTCAGAAAATTCAGTTTCTCACAGGTGTAGCTGAGTTGACACCGTTTTTGCAACTTCCGGGGCTCTGTTCAGGCTCATACGAACTCCTTTTCAGGTGCCATTTTTTTTGAAAGTGCATAATTTTTCCTGAATTTCATAGTGGTGCTATCATTTTTTAGTGATTGTGATCAGAAATTGTACTTTCAAAACTTGGTCAGTTTTGGCCTATTTTGGCATTTGTAAGGACAAGATCTCAGTTTGATCTTTTGTATCAGTTATTTGAGTCTATTATTGCCTAATTAAGGCTGTTGTAAAAAATTTAAAATCAGAAGCCCACTTTGCTTAGCTTCCAAGTGGCCATTGTAAACGCACTAAGTATAAAGTGCCAAATCATCATTTTTGGGGGGGGTTCTTTGATTGAGTGAATTTGGGGGTGTGTCTTGTGTGATTGTGCCTCTCTCTATCTCTTGTTATATTTGTTGTTATGGGTTCTCCTAAGTTTCCTTTGTTAACTCCACATAAATATACTTCTTGGAAAATTGATGCTTGGAGTAAGTTGATGGAAAAAGGATTAACTCATTATATTGATGGAACTATTGTTGCACCATCTAATCTTAATGCTCATTTGGATTGGCTCGCTAAAAATACTATGGCTCTTGGAACATTGAGGAAATATGTATCAAAAGATCTAATCTATCAAATTGAAAAGTTTACAACAATTAAAGAAGCTTGGGAAAAGTTTGGTCAATTGTATGGCCAAGTTGATGAGATTAGAGGTTATCAGCTTGACAATGATCTCACAATGTTAGATCCTAATAATTTTGATACAATCCAAGACTATGTCACTAAGGCAAATGAGTTAAGATCACAACTTAAGGATTGTGGAATTGACAAAAAGGATGCACAGTTGGTCTACAATTTGTTGGGAAAGCTTCCATCAGAATATGTAGAATTTGTTTCTAGCTTCCAAACCCATCGCTTGACAGTGGGTAGTTCTTTCACTCTTCCATCATTTGATGCATTCATAGAAATGTTGATGTTAGAGCAAGCAAAATTGATAAGCATGGGGATTCTCAAGTCTTCAAAGTCCAAAGCTTTGGTGGCTAATCAAGGGAATCAAGGGACTCAAGGAAAGGGTTCCAATAAGAAGCAGAAGCAGTTTAAGCCAAAGACACAACAAGATAAAGCACAATCATCCTCTCCACAACAAAGGAATTTTTCACCTTTTCCTCAGAAGGGAAATTCAAGCAAGAAGGAAAGACCAACTTGCTCATATTGCAAGAGATTTGGTCATGATGAGCATCATTGCCATACTAAGCAAATTGACGAGTTGACAAACATCATCAAGAAAAACAACATCAATTTGCCATCTGCCTACAAGAAGAAGGATTCATCTCCTTCCACTTCCTCACAATGCAAAGGAAAAGGGCAAGCTTTTATGGCTACTACAGGTTCTTCACAACAATGGATACTTGACTCGGGTGCTACTCATCACATGGGTTCTACAAGGGAGCAGTTTTCTTCTTTGGAGCCATCTAAGGTACCTCACATCTTTATAGGTGATGACACTCAAGTGGATGTTGAAGGAAAAGGTTCGGTTGTCATGGATGATGGAACATTTGAGGATGTTCTCTATGTTCCTAACTTGAGAACTAATCTTCTTTCAATCTACCAAATCACTCACTTTGGAGATGGCAAGAAAGTTGAGTTTCTACCAGATTCAGTTGTGGTCAAAGAACTTAAGGATGATGCCTTGGTTGCAGTGGGACAAGCCAATCCCAACACACAGCTTTACTCATTTTCCCACTTTATTCCCAAGTCTCCTTCTACAGCATTGCTCACTCATTCAAATTCAGAAATTAAGTTATGGCATGAGTGGTTTGGACATCTCAATTACCGCTATCTTCAGCAGCTTAGCACAAAGGATATGGTTTCAAGACTCCCTCAAATCAGATTTTCAGAAGGTGTTTGTTCAGGTTGTTCCTTGGGTAAGCATCCAGAAGAGAAGTTTGACAAAGGGAAGTCTTGGAGAGCTTTGGAAGTTCTTCAATTGGTTCACAGTGATGTAGCAGGTCCATTTCCAGTGCCATCATTCAACAAGGCCCGCTATGTCCTCACCTTCATTAATGACTACTCCCGCTTCACATGGGTCTATTTTCTTGTTCACAAGAGTGAAGTGTTTGACAAATTTCTAGCCTTCAAGGCTCATGTTGAGAAGCAATCAGGGAAACAAGTCAAGATTCTCCGCACAGACAATGGAAGGGAATATGTGAACAATAGACTTGAGGAATTTTGTACTCTTTAGGGGATTGATATCCAATATTCAGTTGCATACACTCCACAATAGAATGGTGTTGCGGAACAAAAGAATAGAACCCTTAAGGAGATGGCTAGCTGCATGATTCATGCTCGTTCTCTTCGTCCTCAATTTTGGGCAGAAGCTATTAGTTGTGCCACTCACATCCAGAATTGGGTTCCCCATAAGGCTTTGAAGGGTATGAATCCTTTTGAGGCTTGGTGTGGTAGAAAACCAGTTGTGAGACACTTCAGAGTTTTTGGTTGTCCAGCTTGGGCACGCATACCTCCAGAGAAATGCAAGGCATTGGAACCTCAGAGTAGGCCTTGCATCTTTGTTAGATATCCTAAAGGTGTTAAGGCATACAGACTTTTGGATCCAGAGACACATGAGTTATTCATTGAGAGGAGTGTTCACTTTGAGGAAAGCTCTCCTAGCTTAGCCTCTAATCCTCCTCTTCCTTCCTCCATAGTGGAAAGTGACGATAGTGACTCAAATGATGATTCTCCCTCAACTCCTACTCATAGGATCACACCTTTGCAGGGTCCACTTGCAGTTGAGGAGCCTCATCCTTCATCTCCTACTAGACCTCGTTGGGCTCGACAGACTCTTGAGTCAGCAAGTTCTCTTGTTGGGGATCCTTCAGATACTCAAAGGACTCGGTCACAACATCAAGATTTTCCACATGCTTTTATTGCTACTGCTTCCAATCCACAGTCCTTCAAGGAAGCATCAGCAGTTCCAAAGTGGGATTCAACAATGGAGGAAGAGTATATTTCCTTGATGAGGAACAACACATGGGATTTAGTTACACTCCCCAAGGGGAGAAAGATGGTTCGATGCAAGTGGATCTATCGGACCAAGTATGCAGCAGATGGAAGTGTGGATAAATACAAGGCTCAGCTTGTGGCAAAAGGTTTCTCACAGGTTCCAGGTGTTGATTATACAGAGACCTTTGCACCTGTTGCCAAGATGAACTCCATTCGCTTGACACTTGCTATTGCTGCAGCTCATGGTTGGGTTGTACATCAGATGGATGTGAAGAGTGCATTTCTTCACGAGGATCTTCATGAGGAGATTTACATGGAGAAACCATAGGGATTCATACACGATTCTTCTTTGGTTTGCAGATTGAGGAAGTCTCTCTATGGCCTCAAACAGGCCCCTAGGGCTTGGTATGCCAAGATGGATTCCTTTCTTCTCTCTACAGGATTCACAAGGTGTCATTTAGATCCAAATGTCTACATTTTGCGACAGGGTGACTCTCATTTGCTAATTGTGCTCTATGTTGATGACTTGATCATTACAGGGAGTACCTCATCCATCATTAGCAGTGTCAAATCTGCTTTGCAGGATAGATTTGCTATGACTGACTTGGACCTTTTGCACTATTTTCTTGGGATTGAGATCACACAGTCAGCTTCTAGGATATCTCTCTCTCAGCCCAAGTATTCTCTTGATCTTCTAGCTCGATTTCACATGGCTGATTGTAAGCCTGCTCCAACTCCCTTTCTTTCAGGAGTCAAGCTTGAGGCTGTGTTCTACTCCACTTGTTGATGCCACTTTGTATCGTCAGCTTGTTGGGAGTCTCATCTACTTGACTCACACACGCCCTGATATCTCCTTTGCAGTTGGCATGGTTTCACGCTTTATGCAGGAACCACATGAGCTTCATTGGAAGGCAGCCAAACGCATCTTGCATTACATACAGGGTACACATCATCATGGGATTCATTATGCAGTAGGTACAGGACTTACCTTGGTGGGATATGCAGATTCTGATTGGGCTGGCGATATTGATGATCACAAGTCCACTTCTGGCTACAACTTTCATCTTGGTTCAGGCCCCATTTGTTGGCAGAGTAAGAAGCAACATGCTATTGCTCTTTCTTCGACTAAGGCAGAGTATCGAGGGGCTGTTAATGCAGCTACTGAGGCTATTTGGCTTCAAAATATTCTCACCGAGTTTGGCTTCACTATTCCACGTCCTTCAGTCATTCATTGTGACAATCAGAGTGCCATCCAGATCTCGAAGAATCCGGTTCACCATCAGAGGACCAAACACATCGAGATTCATATGCACTACATTCGGGAGCTGATACAGGAGCAGGTCATTGATTTGTAGTATTGCCCTACTACAGAGCAGGTTGTAGATATCTTCACCAAACCTTTCACTGAGAGTACCTATCATCATTTGCGAGCTCTCTTGGGGGTGCGAGATGTTTCATTTGAGGGGGTCACTTGACTTCTTCATTCTCTCTTATGGGGTGGAATTTTTCCTCTTCTAGGGGTTTTGTCCTTCTCATACATTTGAGAGCATTTTCTCTTGTTTTCATCTTTCTTTTGGGGGGGAGTTTTTTCCCATGTGGTTTTCTCCTTTTCTCCACTTTATGAGAGATTGCATTGCATTTGTACATGGGTACCTAACATGGCCCAGTTGCCGGGACCCATCTTGCTTTGTGTACATTCTCCCTAAGTTGCACTTAAGGGGGGGTGTTGGTGTAATTATTTGTTTTGTACCTTGTCCTAGGTCATCATTACACCTTAGTTAAGTTTACTTAGGGACCACATAGGAGTTGTTGGAGATTTTCCACCTTTGGTGGACTTATCATGTTATCACTTTATCATTTCCACCTTTCGTGGACACATCATGTGATTCCTCTCCACCTTTTGTGGTAGATCCACCTTTTGTGGTGGTTATCACGTTATCACTTTCCCACTTTAGGTGGAGTGATAGCTTTTCACAGTTGTCTCATGTCATAAGATTACGACACTTGTCATAATCTTATGCCCTCCTATGTTCTCACCTTGGCTATATAACCAAGGGGTCTCTACTACATTTGTACATTGATACATACATTATTTCTATTTGCATTATTGGCAGAATACAGTTTATTCTTGTCACATTGTTTCTATCTCTCTTATGCTTGTGCTTCCATTAGGGCTCTAGATCTTGGGTGGCTACCTTCATAGCCAATTCTTACAAATTTAATAGTTTCAGTTTTGACAGTTTCGTTTGAAGGTGAAATTTTCAAGTTTTCAATAATCTTTGTTCACAAATAGTGTTAAAATTGGAAGCTAAATTATGTCTTTTATTTTCAGTCTTCAAACATTATTTTCTGTCAGCAAAAATTAAATCTATTTTCTGTTCAAGATTGTTTAATTTTCTAAAATGATAAAAATTGTTTCCAGAATTAAAGATTTTCCCAAATTCATTCTATTGTTTAATTTATGATTTCTAACCAGAGTTTCCTAAATTTCTCTGTTTTCAATCTTGTCTAACATTCTGGGAATTAAATACAGTTTGCTTGATTTACTTGTTTAAATAAAAGTTAATGAATATTTTTGCAAGAATTGTTTAAATCTCTCTCTTCCCTAATTTATTCAATCAAGAATTTGTTTAAAATCTGCTATCCATTTCCAAAATTAGATATAGAATTGAAAATCTATTGTAAAATTTATTCAATCAATTCTTACCTGGTAGATTACGAATTTTGGAAATGTATTTTTAAAACCTCTGTTCTTTTCTCCCCTGTTGTTCTTCCTTGCTATAGATTGTACCTTCGCTTGGTGCGTGGGTGTGAGAGAAAAATTTCTCCTTGTGCGTGGGAGGTAGGAGCAAGTGTAGGCTGGATCCTTGCTTCTTGTGCTGCTGTTGATGGAGGATATAGCTCCTGCGTGGGGTGTGGAAGGCTGCACCTTCCTCTAAGCTTCATGCGCACCTTTGATATTGGTTGTGCCTCCTAACTGGCCACTCCTTCCCTTATGGATGTGTGGCAACTTTATGCACCTCCCTGCCTACCAGATATCTGGTCCTTCCTGCGGATGTAAGGAGTATCTTCCTACATATATGTGGGGTGTCTTCAGTTGTGTATGGAGTGTAAGGGAGTGCGTGTAGTGGCCACACCTCTTATGCAAGCTATGCACACCTTATCTAATCCCTCCTTTCTCTCCTGTAGTGGGATGTGGGATCCTGCAAGTGGGTGGGGTATAAGAAGAGGTGTAGGCTGCGCGTGGGTTCAAGAATCTCTATATGCCTTCCAAACAAATAGCCTCACCAAACATAAATTCCTCTATTCATTTTGTTTTTGCTCCAGAATAAAGAAAATTCAAATTTTCCCTATGTTTTCCCCAAATTCGAATTTTTTGTGTGTTCAAATTCTTTGTGTCTCGCAATTTTTCTGTCTCTCTTCTAATTTCAAAATTTTGTGTGTCTTTAATTTCGGATTTTATCTCTATATATTCTTTTTTTGTTTCCATGCATTGATCTCCACAAGGAATGAGATCCACAATTTACTCATGATCTCTAGTTTTAAAATTCAAACTCCAAGTCTTGATAATTGAATGCTTCTTGATAAAATAAGATATTTTCTTTCACCATGTTAACTGAACTTTAAATTTTGAATGCATAAACAAAGTGTACGTGAGTTTTGATTTCAATTTCTCAATTTAGCTATCTTAAGATTTAATTCAATTTCAGAATTTATAAATCCATTCATTTCATAATTTTCAAAATTAAAAAGCATTTAATTTCAAAAACACTTTATTTAATTATATTTTAATCTAATTTCGAAATAAAATCTATTGCATTTAATTTTCTAAATTTCAAATTTAATATTTCCGAACAATAATAGAATATTTAAACAAGCAATTTAATTATTTAATTTAAGTTAAATTTCATCAAATTTAACAAAATCATCATTTAAATCACATGCATTTCGCAATTTTGAGAAATCACATTAAAACTAAATTTTCAATTCGTAAGCATGATATACGCATAATACATTAAAATATTCATCTATGTGAGTGTGTGAGAGCCCATCTATTCATAAACGTCAATCGGCTAAACAACTCTACCTGATCGTTGTTCTTGCCTACAATCACGTTCACCTGTTCGTGCGTACACTTGCACTCGATTTATCATCAGTAATGACAAACCCCAAAATAAACATAAATACAATTCAAATCATAATAATTGCATTTCAATTTCAATTTCAATTTAACTATCATTAAATAATCATCTAATTTCCATCTAAATTTTGACATAGTAATTAATGTTTGCATTTAATAAGTCAATGAAAATCCATACATGACAATTTATTTCACACATCCATCTAGCATCAAATGAACCAGCTCATATTATTTTTTATATTTTGATGTATTCTCTATCATGCATTATTTAGGTGATAATTTATGTGTGGTGTAGTTTTTGCGATGGAAATGGTCTATTGCACCTTATTAGGGCTATCAAATTCAATATTTTACTATTGATTTTTTAGAATCCATAACGAGTAATCAATAGTTTCAATGTTTGTGAAATACAATGTCAATTTGGATTGGCTGTTGACTATCCTCAAAGTGGTAATAATAGTTGGTACATTGCGGAGTTGACTAGTTGTTTCATTAGCCTTTACCTGAAAACATGTCTAATTGCTGAGTTTGAAATCTTTTATTTTATTTTTGCTTAATGTAATGACAAAAATTGCAAGCCTAACAATTATGAATTGTATTTTAGATTCACTTTGGTCTTTGTCTCCCCTAGTGTGTTTTCAAGTCTATTTAGCCTTTATCTTAACATGTTTCCATCTGTAGAGTTTTTTTATACATGGCTACCTCATTAGGCCTTGTTGTCAGGACCCATCTTTTGCATCTTGGATTGGTTTGTTCCTCCCTAAGTTGCACTTAAGAGAGGTGTTGGTGTGAATAAAGTCTTGTACCTAGTTAATTCTTTACTAGAGACTTAGGAGACTTATTCACATATTAAGTTTACTTAAGATATCAACTTTCTTCTAGAAGTCTTAGTTGTCTTATCTATATTTTACATTATCCTAGGTAGTTATGAGTTAGTTGTCTCATGCGATAGGATTAAGACACTTGTCATGATCTTGTCTAATCCTATCACTCACCTTGCCTTTATAAGCTAGGCATCTCTTGCATATTTTGCATCTTGATCATATTGTATCATATTGTAATTCTTGTTTGGTGGAATAACATCTTTCATTGTTGCTTCTCTCTATTGCTCGTGGAGGTTATTTGGTGTTGTAGATTGAAGATCTTGGTTGCTCACTTCAACAGTAGAAGCCGAAGTAGAGTGGAAAAATTATGTTTCTACAAGTAATCTCATTCAACAATTATAGAGTGATTCTAGTAGTTCAGATAAGTTTTGTTGGAAGGGAGATACATTGTGGTATAAAGAGAAATTGTATCTTTGCAAGAATTCCTCTCTCAAACAAAATATTATTATAGAGCTTCATGAATCTCCAGTTGCTGGTCATTCAAGATTTTTGAAGACATACCATTAGGTCAAGAAAGACTTCTTTTGGGAAGAGCTAAAAGGGGATGTTCAAAAATTTGTGGCAGAATGTTTGGTTTGTCAAAAAGATAAAGGGGAGACAGTTAAGACACCTGGTCTCTTGTAACCCTTAGTTATTCCTAGCTAATGTTGATAAGAGGTCTCTATGGACTTCATCACAGGGATTCCAAGATCTAATCGTAGGAATTCCATCATGGTAGTAATGGATTATCTCACTAAATATGCACATTTTATTGCATTATCACATCCTTTTACAACAAGTACAGTGCCAAAAGGATTTTTGGAGAATATTCAAAAGCTACATGGTGTAGTGTAGAAAAATGTACTCTTTTAATTTTTCACACTTTGTTTGGGTCCCCTCAATTAAATTAGACTTAATTATGCCTTAATAAGCCCTATTTTACATCTACAAGTTTAATAAATTACGTTTTCTGAAGGGTAAACTCAACAACAATTAAAGCATAATACATTACCTTGAGCAATGTGTGTTATAGGAATAGGGAATGGGTCCTCCCTAGGCCTTTGAACCCATTTTTAAAACATGTTTTTCATGGTATTTTTATAATTTCAAATTCAATTTTTAATGTTGGCTTGTAATGTTTAATTTTTGAGAAATTAAGGATAGATAGATCTATAAATACAAGGTTATTCTATCAAATCAACTAGAGTAAATCAATTAGATTTTTGAGAGATCAATCCTAAGAGAAAACATTATTGTCAAAAGAATTGAAGAGCATATTTATCAAGCATCTACAACAAAAATCAAGATCTTTAGCATCATGTCAAAGTTATCAAACATCATGCATGTTTTTGGAGCTAACATTTGTGATGTAGGTTTCAAGATCCAAGTCAAGAATTCAAGAATTCATTCAAGTCATCAAATCAACATCCAATTCAAACCATTTCTTGCAAGTTTCAGCCCTTCAAGGATCTCTATTCAAGGGTTTGGTGAGTTGCAACATAGCATTTGTTCATTCATCATTCCTTTCATGTTTCATTGCTTCATTTCAAGGTTTAATTATCAAAACGAGGTTTGACCAAGGCAAACCCCCATTCAAAAAAAATAAACAAATTTTCCCCTCTTGTGTATGTGCAAATTCATAGGTTGAAGAAAATTTGAAGATCTCAAAAGAGAAATTTTGCAAAGTTGCATTTGTTGTCACCTTTGTTGTCAAGCCATGGAAACTTAGATCCCGAATTTATTTTCGACTTTTTGATAGTGGGATTTGGGGGAATCAGGAGTGCATAAATAAGAGCAGAGGACATAGAAAGTGATTTCAAAAATCCCTACAAAGACCCATTCGCCTATAGGCGAATGAGTCCCTAACAACCTTTCGAAACAAGCTTTTTATGACAGGTGTACAATATTCAGACCTTCTCAGATCTGCCAAAACTTTGTTATTTTTGTCTGTGTCATGCTTTAAATTGAAGATCCAAGTGTTAGCTTGCATAATTGTGGTGATATACTATTTTTAATTTTTCTCCCAAAAGTGTTGTTCAAGCTGATACCCCCATCTTCAATCATAAGGAAATTAGTAGATTTCCTCCTTGAGTTGACTCACCTAAGGGTTACAAGTCAATTCTTTTGTGGATCTCATTTCCTAATGAAAATAGGAAGACAGGTCAATATTTGATACCGTCTCTTTATTTTCTATGTCCCTATTTTTCTATATTTCACATGGTATACCTAGAAAGTTATTATGAGTGACCATGATCCTATCTTTACTAGTAACTTTTGGAAAAAATTATTCAAATGTTTGGGTAGTCAATTGGCTCATAGTTCTTCATACCATCCTCAATTTGATTGGAAAAAAAAGGTTGTTAAGTGTTTGGAAGGATATCTACATTGTTTTTCTTCAGATAAATAATCTCAATGGGTAGATTGGTTATCACTAGCAAAATGATGGTATAACACTTCCTTTCATAGTTCGTAAAAAATGTCTCAATTTATGGTATTGTATGGATATCATCCTCCTTCCATAACATCATCATTGAAGGTGTCACCAAGAGTTCATGTTGTGGATGACCACATGCTTCATCAACAACAAGTATTTTCAGGACTTAAAGAGAATCTATCCATGGAACAAAATCAAATGAAGTAGTAGGAAAACCAACACCATAGTGAGAGAAGTTCTGAAGTTGGAGATTTTGTTTTCTTGAGATTTCAATATTACAAGCAAATATTACTAAAGCAACAATCAAAGAATAACAAGTTGTCTCCAGAATATTATGGCCCATATCAAATCATGCAGAAGATAGGTAGTGTTTCCTATAAGCTTGAATTTCCATCAAAAACATAGATACATCCAATTTTTCATGTTTCTCGTTTGAAGAAGGTAATTGGGAATAATATCCCTACTCAAAAAATATTACTTGAACTCGATGAAAGAACAATCATATTGGAACTGGAGTCTATTCTTCAGAAACGCACAAGGAAGCTAAGGTCTAAAACACTCACTCGGTATCTCATCAAATAAAATAATTTACCAATTGAGTATGCCACATGGGAGGATGAGGAGTTCATTCAAAAGCATCCAAAATTGCTTAACATTGAAGACAACGCTTCTCTGAATGGGGGCCATGCTACACCCTTAATATTAGAGTACATTGAGTTATGAATATTTGACTTGTGTCTGTCTTAACTCTTAAATGCCATATTAAATTATTATTATATTGTTATTTAGTTAATTACGTCGGTCTAGGGCTTATATAGGGTTATCTATGTCGGCTTGGATGATATCCTAGGCATAAATAAGGTATATATATGAGGTAGTGAGTCTTATTTCATCATCATATAGCAAATTGTATTCTCATTGGAGATATTTGGAAGTTTTCCCCCTCAAGGTGGCTTGTTATTCTCAGTTATTATCAAGTTTTTACAATATAGTTCCTATCATATTCTTCTATTGTGCAAGTTATTTAATTACATGGCCCAATTAAATCTTCATTGGCACCTCTAGTTCTCTTTGGGCTCTTAGCACCATAGATTCCAAAAAAATTGGTCATATATTCTTAAACCCAAGATTACTCATTTTTCTTGGTGCATTATTTATCAAGGCCTCTTGCTTGGGTCTTGCATGTCTTATTTGTGAATTATTAATCCTTGTTGTCCATTATGTGGACAACAACAATACCTTTTTTGGTTTTGCACCAAAGCTTAAGATAAAATTTGACATGCTTTCAAGGTGGAGATTCTTTTTAACATTTGAAATATAAAATTCTTGCTATTTTTACTAGTTATGTTGTTTATATTCATTTTTTTCTTTATACTAAAGCTATGATTTGCTGCAATGTGATTGTGTAGATTTAGGTGCAAGTGAGCAAAGTTGCACTTGAATTTGTTCATTTGTAAGTGCTTTAGATCACTAGGAAAATTGCCCTTATATGGTTTCTAGAGTATTATCTCCCTCTACCTCCCACCAAGGTCATTTGCCTCCATACGGACATAGATGTGGGAGCAATCAACTTTGTACAAGAGATCATGACTACTAGTGAAATGGTTTTCAACTACCTTCCCAACAATACAAGGATTGTGATGCCTATGGATGGTCACAACCTTCTCACTTGTCTTTAATGTCTTCACATGGGCATGATTCTCTTGGTTGGCTAGATTCTTGCAAATTTCATCTCTTGGATTTGATAGTTTCTCTTGTTTGTACTTGTGTGTCATGAAATATGTCCTGCAAAGTTATTATCACACACCTTGATGGAATGCATTACTTAAAAGGAAATCAAAAGCAACAATAAATGAAACTACAACCTATCCTTCTAACTCATCCCATGGCTCTCTAATCCCGAGGAATCTTGCAAATTATGCTCTCAGATCTTGTTATTCTATCACAATAACCTGCAGTGATTGACAACTAAAGAAACAAGATGCTTAAAATGAATCCACATGCCTATGTTTTTGGATTTTCCAATAACTTGATGCATAGAAACTAAATGATCCTATGATGGAAATGATGTTAAAATCTAAATGTTGAGATGATGATGAAGATGAAAAGCTAATGCTAAATGGACAGTGGAAAGAACTAAACTATTAAAATGAAAATGCCATTACAACATTAAAATGAACTAAAAATGCAAACTACACTAAAATGCTCTCTAATTCTCAAATTGCACTAAAATTCAACAACATAAACTTGTCTAAATATTCACTCTATGAAAATGTTGTAGCAAGGGCTCTATTTATAGATTTTTCAAGCCTCAAGGTGATGTGGCAACAACAGACGGTCTAGATTGTGATCTTGCGACATCAACGACAGAGCATCAGGAGGTTAGAGGGAATCAGGGAGATGGTTCCCTTCCACAAGACAAATTGCCAAGTGTAGAAAGGAATTGCAGAGAAAGAGAAGCCATGTGTCTCAGGTTGTTCAAAATTGGTTGCAAATTTGTTGGAGATATTTCATATTTTGCAATTTATAAAAATCCATTTGTGAGACACATGATGAGGTGGTAGGTGAGTTGGAGGAGGTTAGAAGAAAGTTGTAGAAATTTGCTTAAATTGGATTTTAAAAATTCAACTTAATATGAGAGGGTAAATTGGTAAAATGACAAATAAATTCCTTTGTGCATCTTAACCAATTTCAGAAGAATATTCTAAATTCAAATTTAAAAGGAAGAGGGAAAAATTAATTAAATAACAAATTGATTAATTTGTCCCCTTTAATTAATTTTAGAAAGAAGGTGAATTTTGAAAAGAGGAAACAAAATATGAACCATATAAATAAATTTCACAATTTATTTATAATAGTAGAGGAATTTATAATATTGATCAAATAGCCAGTATTCAATTAATGCAATGCTCGGACTATTTTTGCATGCATACAATACTTAACAACTTGCATATGAAGATCAAGAAGAGGGGACTACTGTCAGAAGATGAGAATGTATAGCTATAATAATGAAATTTTTGCTATAAAAATATTCATTGTATTTTTTTGTTGCTTATGATTTTCGCCTAAGTATTTTCTACCAAGTCCTTGTGTGCTTTGATACATGTTTATGCATTCATTTTTCTTAATCCCATTATTTATTGAGTACTAATTAGTCATTAGTGATCATTTGGGTACAAGATAAGATTGGTATGCAAAGTGAGATGGAAAAACAAGACTAAAAACATGAAAAAATAGTTTTCAAGATTGTACACAATTACATTTGAAAGACATGCTCTAGAAATGATAGATATTTAAGTGTACAAAAATTTAACTGTAATACATATACCAAATAATAAAAATCAATCAATATCATACTTATTAAACCAAAACACTTAAAATGAATTGATAAGTAGGAGGTATTTTCCACAACGTGTCAAATTGTGATATTGCTATCAAAATTCAACTATGTAGTTTTACGAGTCAAACTCATTGACCCATGTTTCATGAGTAGTGGTTCACAAGAACCCATCTTCCATGATAATGAATGGTCCACTTAGCACTCATTGCATCTAGGTGATGCTCACAGAGGTGAAGCACTGGCCTTTCCAGGAGGTCACCCATCCCAGTACTACTCCAACTCAAACACACTTAACCACAAAGTTTTTCTACAAGGTTAAACCCACTTAGCTTGCAACCCATTTGCAAAATGGATCAATGAATATGACTCATAAAACTACACGATTGAATTGTGATAACAATATCACAATACTAAATGAAAAAAAAAAATAAACACTTTATTTTTATTTTTATAGGTAACAAAACATTTTATTAATATTTAAAAAGGGTTACATATGTAAAATATAGGATTACAAAAAATTCAAAAAACCTCCAATAATCAACATTTGAAGACAAAACTACCAGCTTCCTTCTAAATGATTCTTCAATTTAACATCCCAATCTCCATCGTCACCACCTACATTTATCACCTCTTCATCATTTGCTGGTTTCTTGACCTTCCTCGTCAACTTGTTAAGCTTATCCTCCATCATTCACACCCATTTCTTGCTGTTCAAAATTGATACACATCGAAGACCCATTCGCTTGGTTGAATGTTTGCTTTTACTATCGCATGTTTTCGCTGTCTTTACCACCCCTTTTCAAGTTACTCCATGCTTCTAACAAATCTTCCACCAAAAAAGACCCCATGCCCACCATCCCTTCTTTAATTTCTTAGCGTTTCTGCTCCCTTCCACGACCACTTCCTCTTGGCGCCGACCGCTTCTTCGTCAGATAGCTATCTGGTACCTCAGCTGCTTTCCCGCGCCATTCTTCTTCAGCTCGTCGAATCTCCACTTTCAGGCTTTCCCATGCATAAAGGATGTTTAGCTTATACGCTTCTTTGTTCGTCGATTTGCGCCACCTTATGAATGGGATTAACCCATCCTTTGTTTCTTCATCAACCTCCTCAATCCCTTCCGACACATCAAAACCAACACCCGACACTACCCATTCCATGAAAGATTCAAACTTGCCCAGTAACTCTTCCTGAAACAGGGTGAACATAACTCTTTTCATCTCTTGCGGATCTTCCCCTAATTCCATGGCCCATGCAAAAATCATGGAAGTTATGTTCGTGTTTTTTCGTCCCTTATGTGTGGCCTCACGAAAATGAGGCCCTAATGTTTCAAGAACCGCCTTCACCACCCCATCATCAGGCACTAACAATAGTTGTTTTAGTCTTTTCGTTGATGGCTGCTCGAATAAAGCCTTATGTTGTAGTTTGGTTGAAAAACCCTTCATCGCCTCCATTGTTTGCCTCTAACATTCGCTCCAAACCCCAACACCAATACGCGATACCTGATTAAAACCTACAACCACTTCTTAACTACTAAAATCGTGCTGACATCTCCATTAACACTGTCGTATTTCATCTCGTTTGAAGTTAATTTCCCTATCATCCCCTACGTCTTCAACATCCTAATCCTGTCCTTGCCTTAATTGCAAGTGGGCTTCTTTCATACGCTTCCCCACTTTCTTGGTACACTGTGCCATTACACACATTTACCGTCTAATCCTAGGATAAATTCCCCTACTCCTAACTGGCCGCTAGCTCATACTGTCTGAAATCCGAGAGATGTATCAACCTGTCCCATAGTGACGTTCACCCTCCCTATTGTGACCATTTATTACATGTAGTGCCTGTCAACTTGTCGCTTCAAAAAACTATCTGTTACTCTTTACTCAAATTGGAGGTTCCTAAGATCTTCAATAACTATCTCCTCTTCCTCTTTAAAGGATATTTCCCATTTTGACAGTGCATCCGCTTCCTTATTTCCCTCTCTCCTAATATGCCTTACGACAAAATTCTCAAAGGTTCTCAATTCCCTTATAATTTCTCTTATAATATTTTGTAGATGCCATTCTCTTACCCCTAAATCCATAATTGCTTCAATGATGACTAGAGAATCCCCTTCCAAATATAGCTTTTCAACTCCAAAACTTTTAGCCAACTTAACTAAAAGCAATGCAGCATTAGCCTCAACCACATTATTCATTCCTGGTTTCAATTTCCTTGCAGCAAAGGCAATAGTGTTGCCCTAATGATCCCTCACTATTTCCCCCACCCCTGATGGACCTGGGTTACCACTAGCTGCACCATCAAAATTTACCTTGAGCCAACCCTCTTCCGATTTGCACCAAACCACCTTTGAGTCTTCTGTATTTTTGGCTTGCTTCCTAATTTGACCATTAGCTGTTCTTAGCCGAATTCCAGGCCAAGCTCTTTGCACCAGTGTATCCCCCAAAGAGAAGGGATTTTGCCAGTTCTGTGATTGTGAAGCAGCATTACTAACCACCTCCTCTATACTATGATCCATTCTACTAATCAACCTTGTTAAGGGTTCATATTTATCTAAAAAAATTCTACGGTTCCTCTCTTTCCAAAGTTCCCAGATGATCAAAGAGCGAGTGCACATCCAAACACTTGACAAGAGGGATTTCTTTGACTTCCTAGGCCAACTCTCAAACAATTCTTTAAGGGTCCAAGGTAAAGGACTCTTCCAATTGAGTTTCCTTCTCACATGACTCCAACACATACCTGCCACCTCACATTGGAGGAGTATATGATCCACCGTTTCCTCCTCCACCCAACACATAACACACTTCGTGGGGCCTACAAACCCCAACCGTTTCCTCCTTTCTCCTGTGAGAATTCGACCTCTGATTGCTAACCATGAAAAGGTGCCAGCTTTGGGTAGGCAATCCTTATTCCATCATAGATCCTTTGCCCAAAAACTTTCTCTATTGGATAGCCCACTTTCACTGAGTATTTACCAAAAGTTGAGCCACACCAAATGATTTTATCTTCAACCTCTAAGATTTGAATCCTGCGTTCCTTAAGAAGATCACTCATTAAAAAAAATTGCTAAGGAGTCAAATCCTCCCTTGATAAGTCCTTCCATACCCACTCCTGTCCTAAAGGGCCCTCCTTTAGGGTTACATAGTCCTTTACTTCAGTCCCCCATCTCTGGGATACAATGTTTTTAAGGTCAGTCAGGTCTTGTCTATCTCCCAAATTTGACAACCCATTCCAGGAATCCTCCCAAAAACTAGCCTGACCACCATCCCCAATCTGCCAGGTGAGATGATTTATTACCACTGGCCTACAAGAGACAATAAAGTTCCAGATTGCCGAACCTTTCGATGGATTATGGACTGTGAAGATCCGATGTTCGACAGTTGAATCCATATATTTTGCTTTTAACACCTTCACCCAAAGTAAATCCGGATTAGCATACATACTCCATAAAAGCTTAGCTCCCAGAGCTTCATTCAGGAGCTGCCAATCTCTCAGACCAACACCACCTTTGTCTTTTGCTTTACACACTTTTTCCCAGGCCAATAGAGGGATCTTGTCCTCTGAGCTAGCCCCATTCCAAAAAAATTTCCTCATACGCTGCCCAATTGTATGAATTAATTTTTTGGGCACCTTCAAGCACATCATTGAGAATATTGGAATAGCAGAGATCACAGATTTAAGCATTAAGATTCTCCTAGCTAAGGTAAGCCATTTACTCTTCCAGCCATCCATTTGTTTGAGGCAAGAGTTGATTAGATCCTTCCATAAATCAGCTCTGTTTGCCCCTCCAAAAAGCGGTATACCCAAAAATTTGCTTGGGAGCTTACCAACCCTCATATCCAAGATTCGACATATATCCACTTGCCTTTGCTTAGGAGTATTAAAGAAAAAAATTTCAGACTTATTCCAATTGATGTGTTGGCCTGAAGCCTGGCCATAGTTGTTCAAAGTGCCCTTCATCACACGATCCTCCTGAAGAGTAGAGTCCCCCATTAGAAATGTATCATCTGCAAACTGTAGATGAGAAATTGGGTCTATCCCCTTCGCCACTTTTATCCCCTTCCATTGCCCTTCACTACATTTCTGTGCAATGAGCCTACCAAGCACCTCAACAAGAATAATAAACAAAAATGGTGATATAGGATCTCCTTGTCTAATCCCTTTTGTGGATTCAAAAAAGCCTTGTGGACTACCATTCACTAGGACAAAAAAATGGGGTGTCCTTATACACCCTTCCACCCACCGTATCCATGCAAAGCTAAACCCAAACCGTTCCAAGACATGCAACAAAAAATCTCTGTCCACTTCATCATAAGCTCTCTTTATGTCTAGCTTGACCATCATCCTCTCCACCTTCACCAATCCGACTGAACGAATTGTTTCATGAGCTACTATTGCCCCTTCAAAAATAGATCTGTTCGGTGAAAAGCCACTCTGCTCTGTAGATATCACCGAATCCAAAACTGATTTCAATCTGTTAGCCATTACTTTGGAAATAATCTTATACACCGTATTGCATAGAGAAATGGGTCGAAAATCCTCAAAGGAATTTACATTCTCTCGTTTCCGTATGAGGGCTATGAATGTGTTATTTAGGTCTTTTAAGATGAAACCCTCTCTTCTTGATTCCTCCACCAAACCCCATAGATCCTGAGCAAAAATATCCCTCATTTTTTGAAAAAACAATGCAGGAAAGCCGTCAAGGCCAGGAGCTTTGTCACCTCCCAGTGCAAAAGAGCTCGTTTTACTTCCTCTAAAGTAACACTCTCCATCAACATCTTATTTTGGTTTTCGGAGATGCACCTCAGAATCACCTCCAACACCTCTAGATGTTGACCAAGCTGTTCTGGTTGCTTAGTACAACTGTCAGAGAAAAAACTTACCGCCTCCCTATTGATTTGATCAATATCTTGTAATAATTCACCCATGCTGTTATTTATTGAAAGTATTTTGTTATTAGATCTGCGTGCTTTAACCGAATTATGAAAAAACTTTGAATTCTGGTCACCCTCTTTCAGCCATGTTTCTCTGGATTTTTGTCTCCAGAACACTTCTTCCTGAGCTAGAGTTTCCGAGTAGGCTTTATTTAACTCCTTTTCCCGTGAGTAGTCAATTTCCGTCATTCCAAATTCAATAATTTTAGAATGCAGAAAGTTGAGATCCCGCTCCAACCTTTGCTTCTCCACAAAAATATTTTTAAAAGACTCTTGGTTCCAAATTTTCAACTGTTCTTTAAGATATTGTAATTTTTTGAAAAAAACAAAGGCCTTATTTCCCACCCATTTTGGGGTATTCATCCACCAAGCTTGCACCAAGCCTTTGAAATTATCATCCCTTAGCCACATTTTTTCAAATTTAAAGGGGCATCTATCCGGCGTTGCTTCATCTTGGAGTCTTAAGGAAATTGGGTAATGATTTGACCCCGTAATGGGAAGAATTTCTATTTCACACTGCCACCGTTGCTCAGCCCATTCCCCTACTATGAAGAATCTATCCAGCTTCTTTGCTATATTTAAAAAAGCCCCATGTCTGTTCGTCCAAGTGAAATCCCCTTTTTTAAAAGGTAATTCAAATAAGCCATTGTTTAAGACAAAATCACAAAAGTCTTGCTGACTCCTTCTAGCCTAGCATAGGCCCCCAAACTTATCTGAAGGTCTCATAACAACATTAAAATCCCCTCCAAGAAGACATAAACCCCCTAAAATTTCCTTCAAAATGTCAGAAAGCTCTTGCTAGAGCATCCTCTTCTGAGCTGAATTGTTAGGCACATAAATATTAAGAATCCAAAAATTTATAGACAGCTGCTTCAAATCCACTTTGCACCATTGCCAATGACTTTCCTGTCTAATTATTTGAACATTGACAAGATTTTCATTCCACAAACAACCTAAACCCCCAGAAGCACCCAGTGCTCCAGACATAGAACACCGCCAACGACCAAACCCTTTTGCAAAAGTTTCCATCTCACTTTCCTTAATCTTCGTTTCTTGTAATAAAACTATAGTCGGCCTCGTTTGATCAAAACATCTTTTGATCAAACGAATCTTGTCAGGGGCATTGCAGCCCTTGACATTCCACGAGAGGATCTTCATGATCGTCGGAAAAAGGCATAGCCTTTTCTCGATCTCAACTTGCTTTGTCCCGTTGCATTCCTTGCCATCTCGAGACGCATCCTATTTGTTTTAGGACCCCTCCTGCTCTTCTCACCAATCTTGGCCTTATTGTTTAAAGCAACAAATTGGTTAATGTTGCCCTTTTCCACAATTGCTAAGTTGTCTTGGAGACCCAGAAAGTCCTCAACATCTTGATTTCCTCATTATCTGAATCCGAGGAAGTGAAATCCAAACTCCCCCCAATATCACAAACCCCATCAAAGGCTGTGTCAAGGTTTCTTATGGGGGATATGGGTATATCCTTGAAAGTGGTTTAAGCCCCTGTGGATTTACCATTTGTCAATTGAATTAGAGAATTTGTGTTACCCATGCCGTTAGACCCTAGATGTTGGTCATGGCACCAGGGCATTCCAGGCTTTTCTGCTCGATTATGAGAAATCGAGCTTTGGAGTTGATAGGCCTCTCTTTGGCTATGCCCATTATCCACACTTCGGTTAGGGTTATGGTGACCACCATGTAGTGAATCTTTCTATGGTGACTGCCAATCCTCCACCCCCCCTTAAAGCCATTTGTTACAGCTTCCCGATCTCTCAACTGTCCACCTTGTAGGCTTCCCCCACCCGTCACTATCTCAGCACGGATGGCCAAGGACACTTGACCTCTATCAGCCCATACTTGACACTCTTGTGACCCCTTTCCATAGCTATTTCCAAAGATAAAGTGTGCTTCCTAGCGATTTACTAGCCACCCTCCAACTTCTAAAACATTACTTTCTTGAGTTACATCTTGGTCCTGATTCCCCCATTCTACATCAGCATTTGAGTTTTCCTTTCGAGATCCCTCTGACAACTTTATGATAATCTCCAATAGACTATTATGATAGGGGATTTTTTCCTTACCCATTGAAACAACTTTTTCTTTGGATTTTGATTTCTCAATGCACCTTAGACATTCAAAAGAAGCGTCCTTAATTTCCAACTTCTGCGTCCAAATCCCTTCCCCAGACTTGATATCCAGTTTTTCTGGTAAGGAGTGAATCCCTTTCCTGAGCACACATATTCTGGGATAAATGCTCAGGTCAGTGCTGTCAACCACTTCCTCCATTTTCACAAATGTTCCAAATCGATTACCAATCATGTTAAGGGTTTCCTGATCCCTATACTCATGTGGGAGATTTTTTAACCTAATCCAGACAGGGACGTCATCAACTGTAGTTTCATTTGGGTTGAAATTGGGAGTCCAATCTTTAATATGAAAGCCCAGTCCTTCCATAACAAAGGGTCCGCTATTAAGGATCCATTCCTTATCCATAATAGTCTTACAGATGACCATATAGAAGCCATTTTCAAGCGTTTTTAGCTCACACTCGAGGCCCCAATGTCTATCACACCAAGCCCTAAGTTTCGAGTAAGTCGGCCATCTCCCACCCCATTTCAAAAAGAAAGCTTTAGCTTTTAAAAAACTAACAAAGTTTTTCCATTAATTATTTTCCACAAGCACAATATTCACAGTTGCGTGGGGAATTTTTGGGAATACCTGACTTGGGCCAACTCGCCCAGCTTACTGCTTCGAGTGCCAAAACTTCAACACTATGGTTTGGAAGTTAAAATGCTCTGGGGGGCTCCTTGCTCTGAATCGATCACTCTGTTCGGCCTGTATTCCCTTTCCTGGGTTAAACTTGCCATACCTCCACCCAATTTGTCTGGAGCCTACCAAGCCCTGTTTGGAAAAGCCCATTGTGGTCGGGTGTTAGACTTTGCATTCCGCTGGTTGAACGACCATCTTTCCTGTTGGCTCGGGGCATACTGCAGGTTGCCATGCTTGCGGAAATCCTGTCTTCGCTGGTGCTCCTCCATTGCATTACAAATAAATAATTCAAATAAACACTTTTTATCTCTACAATAAAATTTTAAATATTTCCTAACTATTTTAATTTATTATTTTGAAAATGAGGGCAAAAGGGCAAAGGGGCAGGCAGGTTTTAGGTCCAGGCATTCTACCATTGATCACTGCATCACCCTGAGGCACTTGATCGAGAACAATTGAGACAACTAGGGTGAGGAAGCTTATTGTTGTTTTGTAGACTTTAAGAAAGCTTTTGACACGGTGCCAAGGGACAAACTTTGGAGTAGGATGGAAGAGTTAGACATTCCAAATGGGTATAGAGCTGTTGTTCATAGGTTGTATGAGAAGGTTAGTGCTAAAATCAAAACAAGTGAAGGTATGTCAGAATGTTTTGGCAGCGACATTGGTGTTAAGCAGGGCTGCCCTCTATCTCCCATGCTTTTTGGGCTATACATTGATAAGTTGGAAGCTTGGTTAAGCAAGGCAGATGGGGATGGTGTTCAATTGGTAGGCTACATAGTGAAATTACTTCTATATGCTGACGACCTTATTTTAGTTTCGAAAATTGCATATGGGTTAAGAGAACACTTGAAAGCTCTTGAACACTTTTGTCAAGAAGTTGGGATGCAAGTGAACACCACCAAAACCAAAATCATGATTTTCTCATTGAATAGAAAAGTTAAACAACATACCTTTCTTTTTGAAGGCAACCCGCTTGATATAGTGATAGAATACAAGTACCTTGGGATTGAATTTCACTATAAGCTCAGTTGGGAGACTTGTAGGTCGAAAAGGATACAAGGTGGTTGGAAAGTTTCTTGCTTCAAAATAGATGTAGAAAATCTGAACTTTGGGATTGGAAAACCATGAAAACTCTCTTTGATTTACTTGTCACTCTAGTTGTACTTTATGGGTGTGAAGTGTGGGGAAACAATATGTCAAAGTGTAGTTGGAGGCAAATAGAAAGAATCTAGAAACACCTAATAACAAGTAATCTCAAAGTTAAAGCCACAGTTCCGTATGAAATTCTTTTAGCTGAAGCGGGGGATTTTCCCTTGGAAGCATCGGCGATAACCCGGTTGATAAGTTATTTAAAGAAGGTTGAAAACATGGATAACCATTGGTGGCCCAAAGCGGTTACGGAGGAGACGCTAGATCACAGAAAGAAAACATGGATCAAGTAGAACAACAAGCGGTTGAACAAGTGGGACATCAAATTAAAGGAGTGTCCAAGCACCAATAGGGAAAAAAAAAGTACGTGATAAAAATTCAGGACTATCATGTGGTCACAATAGATTGGGCGAAAAAAAACATACTACATCAAAGAATTTAACCCAACAAAAGATCATGGTGAAAAAATCTATTTAGGGGCTGCTATTAAAGGGAAAGCGAGGTTGTTAGTTGCACAACTGAGGACGGGATCACATCATCTTAGGTGTGAGACTGGTAGGTGGAAGTTACCTAAGGAAGCTTGGGAAGAAAGAACTTGCATATTTTGTAATAAAGGTGTGGTGGAGACGAAATGACACTTCATCATGGAATGCACAGCTTATGAAGATATTCGTAATCAGTACGCAAATAGTTTGGGTGTGGAAAATATGCAACAGTTATTTGAGGAGGACAAGATCAGGTAGACGACCAGCCTTCTAGTCAAAATTAACAGCAGGAAATTTGACTTGAAAAAGAGCATGAAAACAAATTAGGTTGTTTTGTCTTGGTCCCATAAACTCTTTAGTCTCATAAACGTCATTAAAAAATCTTCATTCATTCACATTTGAAAACACTATTGATAGCCCCACTACCTATATGCTCGTGCAACCTTAGTTTGGAAAGTGAAGGGAATTATATTTTCGGACAACCCCACGTTAGAAACAAAATCCTAGTTTATCTCTAAACAAAGAAAATAACACTTTTATAGCCACAAAACCCTAAATGGGGTTACATATTCATCTTTTGCCTCTCTTTATATTTGAATAGGAGGCTTTGATCGATGCAGGTTTGTGTTCTCTCTCTTCTCACTTGTTATGCTTTTGTTCAGCATGATGAGGATTTGCTTGTTTATTATCCAGGAGGTTTTATTCTACTAGAATCATGATTGAGGTTTTCGATGATGAGAGTAATTTCCAACATGAATCATGATTGAGTATTTTTATGTATTCGTACTCTGAGAAAACTTCAATATTCGTGATCAAAATCACCCAAACGCGTATAGCGAAAGGGAACAAAATCACTCAAATACCTGCGTTTGTAAGGGAATGCTAGTGGATTAACACTCTGGTTGCTCTGCATCCTGTTTAATATATCTATGCCGTTCTATTAGGGTTTGATGTTTGATTGGATTTTAATGTAGTATTCTTTTAAAAGAAGTGACTCGTTTGTCCCGATCTAAGATTTCATCAAATAGGTTATGATTTTAAGTGTGATCAGTGAGTTACAGGCATTTTAGTAAAATCAACAATGTGAAATATTAAAAAGAAGTGATTCATTTATTCTGATCTAAGATTTCATCAAATAGGTTATGATTTTAAGTGTGGTCAGTGAGTTACAGGCATTAGATACATTGTTTATTGATATATAATATAAATCTATATAGACATATCAATGTTATATTTAGTAAGTTGAAATGGCGTTCATGGTGATGAGTGACATATGAGGAATTGAAAGTGAAACTAAAGGGCTGGTATGATGGCTGGATGGTAAGATTTATACAGAGGAGTTAGCTACCTGTTTACCGAGATTGGTAGTTACTTTAGATTTAGGTAGAGCTAAGGTTATGAGATTGGGTTATATTAGTATTGGATTTAGACAGAGTAGGCCTTTGTATAAGAAAGTGCATGGTAATGTTCTTTGCTGCAAGGGTTCTCAGCTAAGGGTGTGGGTTAGGGTTATAGTAGGACAGATTCTATGTAGGCAGGGGACTAAATAAAGGACTACCATTGTAACGTCATATTGTGCTTTGCCATGGTAACGTGTTGTACTTTATTATAAGAATTTTGCTCTATACTATTTTCCAGCGAAAGGCATAGGTTTGAGTTGTCTTAATATTGGATTTAGGCAGAGCAGGCAGCCTTACACATGATTGCTCTGGTATTGTCATTTTCCTTTTCTATAAGGATCTTTAGTTAAGGGTTTATATTAATATAAGATTTAGTCAGAGCAGAGAGACTTGGGAAGTGGTCTTATAGTGTGGACATTTGGATGTTCAACCGAAGAGTAAAAAAATTGTTATAGGACAGAATGCTATTTTGAAACAGAGATTTTGTTTTTAATGAGAATTTTAGATCTTATTTTAAAAAATAGTAAATCTTAGTTATTAATTTAGGAAAATTTTCCTACAGAACATGACATTAACAGAAAACATTTTAATTTTTGGATTTTCATTTTAAGTTTTTTAATATTATTTAGATCTTATAATGTTCTGTTATTCTTTGCCATTAGTTTGTTGGATTATTGTGACATTGCTATCAGGATTCAACTGTGTAGTTTGACAGGCTGTGGAAAATATTAATTTAAGCAGAGCAAGAAAAGCTTATAAAAGATTTTCACAGTTCTGATGAAATGAAAAAATTGTTATAAAAATAATTCTCAACTAAAATAATTTATTAAATTATTTTATTATAAAAACTTAATTTGAAAAAAAGAAAAGGCAGCCTCCCTACCTTGAAACCATAATGTTTGTAAAACAATTTCATATTTTCCTTTGTTATAAATATTTCTCCGTAAGGTTAGGGGACTGGTTTTTTTGGAGTGCCATGGTAACGTCTTGTTTGTCCACTGATAATATTACTATTCTTATCTGTGTCTGGGCATGCTTACATGAAATACAGGACTAGTTAGTACCTTGGGTTCGTTGATGTTGGAAATATCTGTATTGTATTAAAGGATATAAAGAAATCTGATCTGAGAGGTGTGCTTGGATTAGGTTTGGGATCCAGGAGAAGGAAAGACGGAGAAGGTAGATTGGGGTTGCTAATAGATTTAGGTTTTAATTTTGGTATTTGAGATCCTTGATCGGTTCTATGATGTTATGCTTCGATTTGCCTAAACTCATGTCACTACTCAGTATGGGGCTGAAATTAACAAATGTTTTGCACAACAATTTTTTCGGGGTTAAATTTTCCCCTTCAATGTTTAGTTTTTTAATAGGTGCGAATTGGACCTGAATATGTAAGTAGTTCCAACTATTGGGCCAATTATTAGGTGACTTAAAAAGCAGGGAAATGCTAACTACCAATAACAAATCTCATTTACGTTCACCTCTTACAAACTTTCTTATCTAAATTGAAAAGACAAAGGTGATTGACTACAGAGGTAGCCAATCTACGGTCTTTATTTGAACCATACGGTTGTCTTGAATATCACACCCTTTGCAAGATATCAAACTTGTGGCGATGAGTGTTTTCAGTGTGGCTGAATAAATTCCAAGAGTTTGCCAGTATTGGACCACTTACTTCTGCGTGATGAGCTACGCATTTTTCCAATCAGTCAACACAATAAGCGAGTTCAACATATACAAAAAAATGTCTTTTTCAAAGGTAAAATCTTCATACATCAAGAAAATAAAGAGATATTTAATGCTGTTCTTAAGCAACATTTTTATGATTTGAAAAATAATGGAGTGACTAAAGTTGCAGAAGGGGTAGATGTCCATATTTACAGCAATTCAATGATTCGGTTAATCCACAAGACTTCAAATGCTTGCAAAAGGTCTCACCCCAAGGTGGGGATTGCAAACACCTTTCTGACAAATCCGTGGTATGATGAGGAATGTAAGGCAACCAAGAGATTGTTAAAGGAGAGTGGAATAGACAAAGATCGTAAGAAAAAATATGAAAAATTAGTGCAATACAAAAAAACAAAGTATGTAAATGAAAGAAATAAGGAGCTAATCTCTTTTGGAAGACAAAATCCTAAAGATTTTTGGAGGGAATTCCAACAAAAGAAAAAGAAGTTGGAAAACAATATTACAGATGTCCAATGGTTAGAGTATGTTAGGCTCTTTTATGAGCGGGTCCACGAGATAGACTACCCTCCAAGTGTTAACACGACAATGGAATTTTTCATTGTGGATAATATTAAACAAGGAATAAAGAACTTAGCAAGTAGCAAATCACAAGACATAGATGGGATACAAGTTGAATTTTTAACATAGGGGATTGAAACTCTTGCCTCCCACATAATCTTTTTTTTAACAATGTCACTCAGGAAGGTTTCCTTGTGGAGTGGACTACTAGTGTGGTCATCCCTTTGTTTAAAAGTGGTGATATCAACAACCCATCTAATTATCACACAATTATGGTCAATCTTATCTTTGACAAGTTTTTTGGGAGCATGATTGAACGAAGGATTAGTAGCTGGGCAGAAAATGAGGGTAAAAGGGCAAAAGGGCAGGTAGGTTTTAGGTCCAAACATTCTACCATTGATCACTTCATCACTCTTAGACACTCGATTGAATTTTTTTGGGACTACTAGGGTGAGGAAGCTTATTGCTGTTTTGTAGACTTTAAGAAAGCTTTTGACATAGTGCTTAGGGACAAACTTTGGAGTAGGATGGAAGAATTAGGTATTCCAAATGGGTATAGAGCTGTAGGTTGTATGAGAATGTTAGTGCTAAAATCAGAACAAGTGAAGGTATGTCAGAATGTTTTGGCAATGACATTGGTGTTAAGCAGGGTTGCCCTTTATCTCCCACACTTTTTGGACTATACATTGATAAGTCGGAAGCCTGGTTAAGCAAGGCAGGTGGGGATGGTGTTCAATTGGCAGGTTACGTAGTGAAATTACTTCTATATGCTGACGATCTTATTTTAGTTTAAAAAACAACACATGGGTTAAGAGAACACTTGAAAACTCTTGAACACTTTTGTCAGGAAGTTGGGATGCAAGTGAACACCACCAAGACCAAAATCATGATTTTCTCATTGAATAGAAAAAATAAACATCATACCTTTCTTTTTGAAGGCAGCTTGCTTGATAGAGTGACAGAATATAAATATCTTGGGATTGACTTTCACTATAAGCTTAGTTGGGAGACTTGTAGATCGAAAAGATTACAAGGAGGTTGGAAAGCCTCTTACCTGCTTCAAAATAGATGTAGAAGAGCCGAACTTTGGGATTGGAAAACTAAGAAAACTCTCTTTGATTTACTTGTCACTTCAGTTGTACTTTATGGGTGTGAAGTGTGGAGAAGCAATATGTCGAAATGTAGTTGGAGACAAATATAAAGAATCTAAAAACACCCAATAACAAGCAATCTCAAAGTTAAAGCCACAGTTCCATATGAAATTCTTTTAGCTGAAGCGGGGGCTTTTCCCTTGGAAGCATCATCGATAACCTGGTTGATAAGTTATTTAAAAAAGGTTGAAGACATGGATAACCACTGGTGGCCCAAAGCGATTACGGAGGAGACGCTAGATCGTAGAAAGAAAACATGGATAAAGCAGAACAACAAGTGGGACATCAACTTACAGGAGTGTCCTAGCAACAATAGTGAAATAAAAATGTATGTGAGAAAAATTTAGGACTGCCATGTGGTTAAAGCAGATTGGGCGAAAAAAAACATACTATATCAAAGAATTTAACCCAACAAAAGATCATGGTGAAAAAACCTATTTAGGGGCTGCTATTAAAGGGAAAACGAGGTTGTTAGTTGCATAGTTGAGGACAGGATCACATCATCTTAGGTGTGAGATTGGTAGGTGGAAGTTACCTAAGGAAGCTTGGGAAGAAAAAACTTGCATATTCTGTAATAAAAGTGTGGTGGAGATGGAATGACACTTAGTCATAGAATGCACAACTTATGAAGATATCCACAATCAATACGCAAATAGTTTGGGTGTGGAAAATATGCAACAGTTATATGAGGAGGACAAGATCAAACAAACGACCAACCTTCTAGTCAAAATTAACAGTAGGAGATCCGACCTGGAAAAGAGCATGAAAACAAATTAAGATGTTTGTCTTGGTCCCATAGATTGTTTAGTCTTGTGGAAGTCAGTAAAATCTTTCATTTCATTTTTGGGAATCTGGTAATTGCAGTTGTCTAGAGGGATGAATTATGAGCCTCAAGTAACGGGTTTAGTTAGAGGAATAGAGATGACTTTTCTTAAAAATCAAGACGAATGAAAGGTGACTTGATCTTCGTTAACAATAAATTTATAAGAATAAAAATGTGAGTAAATGAAAGGTAAAGTTTTATGAAACAAAATAATGTTAAAAAATTAAATAGATTTCTTTTTCAACAATAGCAGTTTTTACTTTTTAGTTTCAAAATCTAAGCCGTGCAATTGAGGTGGAACTAAGTTTTTTTCTACTTGTTAATTAATTTTATTATTATTTTATATTACTTTGCAAAATTGAATATGCTAAATAATAAAATTCATCAACTTCATGGGACCATCCACTTTAAAATAATCTTAAAAATTCTCACTACTGAATTTTTTAAGAAGGCCCCTTCGTGAGACCACAGCCTAAGCAATTGTACAAATAGGAGATAAATATTATAATAACTTATAGTGATATTTATATTTAATCTGCTTGATCTAGATGAATGATTATTAATAGGATCATTAGATTTTATGATAAATTGTCAAATGTCTTTTGCTTTTTGCGCTAAACAAATCCATATAATTATGTATGAGCAAATTGTTTGTATAATAATAAGTAATAATGAGTTAAAATTGTGCATCAAATTATATTGCTAATAGAATTCGATTATGAAAAAAATAGACTTTGGCCACAATTTATTTGAGTGTTGGCTTCCATGTGTGGAAATGCTCCTAGAGCTAGTTTTATTAAGATAGTGAGTATGGAGTTTTTTAGGAGTTATGTGATTCTCCAATGTGTTATGATGAGGAAAACATGAATTAATTAGTTCAAGGGTAAAAATTAAAAAAGGATAAATGAAAGAAAAAGAAGACAAGGTATTTTCAAGCTTTATGATTCCAAGTAGTTTTTTAAGAATTTCAATTAAAAGTTATGGTTTTTTTGAAAATTGTATGTTTTGGTCTTATATATTAGTCTCAACAATGTATTTTAGTGCTTGTTATCTTTTTGTTGTTAGTTTTGTTTTAGGGTTTGAACCCTTTCAAAATCTCACCTTTATTCTTTATGTATATAAGTCAAAATATCTTATTATTGTTGAGTGTTTATTTTAGTAAACAATTGTTAAAAAATTGAGACATAATTAGATTTTTTCTTCTCAATAGTTAATTAAAATTTGCGAAAAAACTATAAAAATATTAATTATTTTCATCAAAAAGATTGTTTATCTATATGTCTTTTATTAAGTTTCTTTTTCTTATTTAATTATGAAATAGTTTATACAATGTTTAATTTTCATTATATTTTTTAAATAATTTATGAAAATTAAATTTGTTGTTTTTATATCTATCATATGTTTTAAAAAAAATTAAAAATATCCAAGATATTCTGAAACCTTCTTATGTCTTTTATTATAAGGAAAAAGTTTAAACCAACACTTTTATTTTACATCTCTCGTAAATATATAACCATAATACTCTACTTAACTTATTTGATGATTTAATTGACACTAACTATTTAGCACTATAATTCTTCTTTGTCCAAACTAATCATTATTAGAATTCCCTTTTGTTGTTTAGCGTAGACTAATCTTTATCTTTCAATTATCTACCCTTCAAACTTTTGAACTATAGATTAAAAATCTTTTATTAACCAATTTTTTTTTTTAAATAACACAAAGCAATCCGATTCGCTAACACCTCAAAATTTTATCTGTATCATTTACACCTTATACATGGTAGGTCTGAAATTAATACTTAATTATCAATTTTCTTTACAATATTACATAATTTAAAATTAAAATTATATTCATATAATATTAAAATAGAGAATTAATTAAATTTTAAATTTTAAATTTTAAGATGTGTTCATAGTTTTAAATATAAATTCATCTATATATATCTTAAATAAAAAAAATAAATGGACACTTACTATTTGTTTCATAATCCAACTTTAGACATTCAATTGTCAACTTGATGAGGTTAAAAGGTAAAATATTAACAGTTAAACTTGAGTATTCCAAAATTTGTAACTAACCATTTTAGTATCAATATATGACATCCGGTCTTTGGACAAAACTTTTGGAAATGTAATAACAATTGTCAAACTGCATAATATAATTATTTACACTTAAAAAGGCTTTCACAAATTTTCTCTCTTTTGAATGTAAAACACATAACATGTAACAATAAAACTTCTATTTCATAGAATAACACCACCGAAAATAAAATTCACAGTTCCCAATTATAGGCATCTAAACAAACACAATAAAAAGATACCTTGAAAATAACAATCAAAATCTATCACAACAGCCAAGGATATGTCAGCATTCCATAAGATTAGGCAACACAGACTTATTTTGCTTTTAAATTCATGCTATTAGTGCAGGGCACCAGTGAAAAGCTACTTATTTTGTTGCCCAATTCATTGACCATTATTGCATGGCAAAATAATTACTAATGTTGTTTTCAAATTTTCATGATTAAGTAAATGACATGACGATCGTTGTCACTATGGAGAAATCATCTCAATGGCTTTTACATGATTCAAGGCATTTTGCAATAAAATGTTGAGGACAGGAGACTGAAATAACATATTTTACATTTTATATAGATCTTGAACCCGTCTACATGCAATGACGCATTGCAAGCTCTGCACAACCTTTGTGATTATAAAACTTGAGCATGAAAGAAGTGGTCTTTAAAACACTACTAATGCCACTTTTCTAGTAAGAAAGCTATCGCACTCTAGGGAAGCTGTCCTTCTGCAGAGGGGTGAGGTCTAGGAAGTCATTTATCTCATGGACAAGCCATTCCTTTTCAATGAGTTCCAGGCTTGCACCAAACGTGTGGGAATTAACTCCCTCCTTCACACAAACAGCTGTAATTGGTTGACCATTCTGTTCCTGGAAAAATTTCCAGACATTTAATGAACATCCACTCATGCACATGAGAGCAAGAAGACAATAAAGATACAAATCATTTTATTGTAAATCATGAGAGAAGAGACAACTTACAAAAACATCATATAGTACATGAGGCCATCTTAATTTGCAAATTATGGTGCTATGGCAATACTAGATCAAAATATAAGCTGACTCAATAGATCCAATATATGCCCTTGTTATTGGAAAGTGGAAGATTGGGATGGTCTTTCTGAAAATCTGTCTTAGGAGTTAGAGGATTTGGTTATGGAGGATATGAGATGTTTGTGGGAATTGCTTGATGGTTCTATTTCTGATTCATGATCCCTGATAGATTGGTTGTATTTTCCGACATTTAATTAACATCCACTCATGCACATGAGAGCAAGAAGACAATAAAGATATAAATCATTTTATTGTAAATCATGACAGAAGAGACAACTTTCAAAAACATCATATAGTACATGAGGCCATCTTAATTTGCAAATTATGGTGCTATGGCAATACTAGATCAAAATATAAGCTGACTCAATAGATCCAATATATGCCCTTGTTATTGGAAAATGGAAGATTGGGATGGTCTTTCTGAAAATCTGTCTTAGGCGTTAGAGGATTTGGTTATGGAGGATATGAGATGTTTATGGGAGTTGCTTGATGGTTCTATTTCTGATTCATGATCCCTGGTAGATTGGTTGTATTTTCCGACTTTATACTGTTTGATCAATAAAATTTTTACCCTCTTTTAAAAAAAATATATGCCCTTAATTCTCAACTAGTTAAACATACATCTGCACTTCAGTTTTGAAATATATTGAGTGTAGAAGAAAATTTCAAGCAACGTACAGCTTCAATGATTAGGCCTGCTGATATAATGTCCTTTGTTTGCCCATCCACTCTGTAACTCCATAAGTTACCAAGCTTCCATGTTATAGAAAATTCATTTGATCCAAAGTTCAGGTAAGTACCGATAACCAAACTAGAGACAGTTCTTTTCGCAAGCCTGCATAAATCCATATTCAAAAGTTCAGAAATTGTGGACAGAAATGGTAAAGAAAGTCAAAAAGGTTGTTCTTGTTATGTTGAGGTGGATGAAGGAATGCTGCGGACCAAATGATAAGCATATAGTTACGAGGAGAGAGGGATGGGTACTTAAAAGATGACATAATTTTAATAAATTTAATTTTTTTAAAATTATATATATAAATTTTTAAAAATCACACAATGGTTATATAACTTCAAATTTGTAAAAATGAAAAAAATGAAAAAATGAAAAAATGAAAAAATGAAAAAATGAAAAAATTAAAAAAAACATTTAAAATATTGAAGTAAATGCCAATGAAAACAAAGATGAACTGAGATGGGAATGTCATTATTTAAAAAAAATGGTATGAGATATTCAGAGAAGGCTGTATTTTCAATCATTTAATAAAACTTGTGTGCATGTAGACATCTTAATATTTTTAATTATTGGTTTTCAAATCTCTTCTTACACGTGCTTTGTTGATGTTAGATGGAAAAAGCATATAAGTTTTCATACAAGAATATAAAATTACAGCTTCTAAAATATTTTTTTAATTCTTTTACTCTTGTCAATCAAATGTCAGCATTTAAAAATAACCAATATAATTTATATGATATATTTAAAAACTCCTCTAAGAAGTTTCTCATGAATAAATTTCCACTACAGGAGAAGGGGTCAGAGTATGAGTCTCCACATAACTATGATGATAAACCCTTTTAAATTTTGAATATGTAATAATAAGTTGCCAGGTTTGACAGTTTTGGCCCTCGTACCTGTTTGGGTACGGGTACATTTCCGATCCCTCAACAGGGTATGTGTAGGGTTTAGATGAGTTGCCAGGTTTGACAGTTTTGGCCTTCGTACCTGTTTGGGTGCGGGTGCAGGTACAGTTCCGATCCTTCAACAAGGTATGTGTAGGGTTTGGATGTTATAAAATTTAATTTTTTTATTGTTTTAAATTTAAATCTAATATATTTTATTTTATTATTTTATATATTTTAAAATGTTTAATTTATTATATTTAAAAATTAACATATAATGAGTATCACCGTTCTTATAATTTATAGTTTTGAACACACAAATATATGATCGTACTCATAACTGTACTCCAATCCACAACTTAGAGTAATAATGATAATTTCATCACATTAGATGTTTTTAAAGTTAGAAAGTATCATGAACTTGACGTCCAGCTTTTATTATGATTACACAATGCAGATTTATTTACTTTAAAGATGAAGGGGTACAAAAGAGTGCAATGTGCCAATAAACCATTGAAGCGTAGTCTGTAATAACCAAATTAATAGTCAGTCTTCATTTTTATTTATAAAGTAGATATTGATTTAATCAGTTAGTATTTGACATCCACCAACAAATAGTATGAATGAACGATGATCGGGTCTCCTCGTTAATAACTAATAATTTGGTTATTACAGACTACGCTTCAATGGTTTATTGGCACATTGCACTCTTTTGTACCCCTTCATCTTAATCATATCAGAAATATCAGAAATATACCTAATGTGGATCTGATTTCTGAAGAGAGATCTAGAAGGTATAACTGAAATGCCAGACATAAAAGAGGATAAAATGCAGTCGATTATATCGACAACAATTATAGTTGCTAATTTGTACCACCTCATTGTAATAAATCTACAAAAGAATCTTTGCATATGCTCAACTGAACTATGAAGTTGGCGAATTTGTGAAATTTTATAATTATTTGCTGATCCACTAAAAATATTTGGTATTAATGACCAAAACTAAAGATGCATATCCTAGCTACGTATAAAAACCCAATAAAAACTACTTCCCTAGGATCTCAAGGATCACATGATCAATTGTTATGGTGAAAAACGAGCGTCAATGCAAATTAAAGATAGCCTTATAATATTATATTAATTGTACACTTAAGTCTTGATTTGATAACTCCTCAATGTCCTCATCAATGGACCTCCTTGTGCTAAGATGCAACATGGGGCAGTTGCACATTTTTGAGATGGGTTCAGGTCTATAATCAAAAACTATTTGTTTAAGATGGACTATTGAAGAGCCTAAGTGTATCCTAGGGAGAACACACACAAAATGGATCTGAATGTGTTATGGATGGAAGCAAATGGAAAAATAACAGTGGGAATATAAAATTATATTTTTTTGACAAGTTAAAATTCAGCACACAGGATGCAAATTCTGCACTCTGGTTTGACACAAATTGTCTAACTCAAACTTCGATCAAACAGCAACTGGAGTGCCCTAACCTACATACACAGAAAATTGAAAGTACGAAAAAGAAAACAATAAAATTTAAAACCAGAATATGCCTGCCGTCTGAAAAAATAATTCTACTATTATGGAAATAATTGTAAGTACAAAAATATGGACACCTACGGTAATAATCCACAAACTTAGTATACCAAACAAGGCCTTATTTTAGTTTTTCTTATCACAAATTCTATCTTTCAACATGAACACAAATTCTTTTTTCTTCCCCAAGGATGAAAACCCTTTGGTGTTGTTGGTTTTGAGGATGAAAACCCTCCTGGCTTTTTAGTGCAGTTCTACTCGGGGATTACCAGTGTGCTCCAATAGATAAAGATATCCAGATTTTTAGTTTCTAGTTTAGTGTGAGATTTTTAGTATTCCGTGTTTACTTCCACTTATTGGTTTCAGATTTGGATTGAAGGTGATATAATAAAATGTTGCATCTATATCAGTTTTTTACATTACGTGATTTCAATGTTTTGATGAGGCAATACCATTTGTTTGAGTTGGTAGAAGTAACCCATCTTACAACTTGCCGTATTTTCTTGCCTAGCTACACTTGTGTAGGATTGAAGAATCCGTTGGATTGATCATACAAGAGTTAGGCATTGATTTTATGCTGTGAGCTTTCCTAAAGCTTGGTCGTACATCTATATACTAGCTGCACCATTTTAGAGATTGATTGCTATTATTGGAGGTTATTTTATGAAGTTGTACCAGTCATTCTGAGTGCCATACGACTTCTTTAGACAATCTTTCAGTGACTGATTTATTATTGTTGACATCTTTCTGCTGGCCATACACTTTCTGCTCAGTATCAGCTCTCATTGACATCACATTGGTCATACAATTTGAGTTACTATGTTTCAGTAGGCCATACATGTCTTTGGGAAGGAGGTGTCTAATGTTCTGGAAGATTATGTAATATCCCTCATAGGATATTTACTGATTTTTCTGATTTTAGGGTTCTGATTTTTGCCCTAATTTTCTGATTTTCAAATCTGATCCAAAACCCTAGTTTCTGCAGTGTTGATTTTTTGTTTCAGACTTAATCAAGCACTTATAACAGCCACTTAACATGCTGAAAACATCATAACAATCATGCCAATACATGTGCTAAAATCATAGTTGAATTATACAATGAATTATTCAATGATTCAACACCCAAAATGCTACCAAAATGATAGGAAACTCAGATCAAAAGTCTGCTGTCATAAGTCAGAAATATGAAGTCTTCAAATACATTGAATACCATGGGCAAACATGCTAAACATGTCCAGCTATAATCTGTTATAAATCCTAGGGTTCTTACATACCAATTTACATGCAAATTTGACCTTCAAATGATGAAAAGGGATCTCCAAGCTGTGGTGCTCAAACTAGGGTTTGAAAACCCTATGGAAATGAATCTCCACAACACCAAAAAGGCTGATCCAAGTGGGTGCACAGGTCTGCTATATTCGCTGCTCCAAGAATGATGTCAATGATGCCAAATGGATGCAACAAAACTACCAAAATCTCCTCCAGAGGTAGGCGCTCAAAAGGAAGGATAAACCCTAGCCACAAACACCTATTTACAATCTTCAATAGTGCTGGAAGAGGACTGATTTGATGCTGTACCAAATTGAGTATATTTTCCAAAACCCTAGCAGCCAAAAATCTCCACAAATCACCTCAAGGATGAGGACACTCCACTCCTAGAAGGTGGTGTTCAACCCTAGGGCCAAACCCTAGTCAATATACCTTCAAAAATCACCAACAAATCCTTCTTCAAATCTGATTTGAATCTGATATAGAAATTTGCTCCTCTGAATTATGCAACAACTTATTCCATGAAGCTCCAAATCTCCAAACTGATCAATAAAGCTCAATTGTGAATCCTAGAATGAATCCACCCAAAAACAGATGAATGGGTTTTCGTTCACACAACCGTTCTACCCAAGGGTTTTCGTCCTAGGGCGTGCTGAACCTGCAAACACAAGCTCTCCTAGAAAATCTTATAAAAGATGTCAAAACCAAGATGTCCAAATGACTTGCTCTTGTATCTTTTTAAAGACTCGGTTGAGTCTTCTAGAAGAATCCAATGTAACCTTCTCAAGCTTCTAGAAGAACACTTTATATAATGAAGTGACTTTATAATATTTATTATTATTTTTATTTGTCACTTTAATTAAATTAATTAAAATAAAGTTATCCTTATGGATATGAGGATTAGGAAGTGTGGGCAGCCATAGTTCTATCTTTTTTTGTTCCTTGTAATACTCCTAGTGTGCAACCTTCATTGGAAGGTACTACATGGAATAGAGAGTTGCAACATGAGGCGAAGTTGGCATGTGCAAGATTTTGGTACTACAACAATATACCATTCAATGTTGCTTCTAGTCCTTATTGGGAACAATTGGTCAATGCATTGGCCATGAAAGGTAAGGGGTTCAAGGCCCCAAGTCATCATGAGTTGAGTGGGTCATTATTGTAGAATGAGATCCAAAACACACACCGACTAGAAGAAGAACAAGGGAAAGTTTGGGAAAAGAAAGGCTGCACCATTTTATCTGATGGGTGGATGGATGGCAGAAATAGGACACTCATCAAATTTTTAGTGGCTTCAGGGGGATTGTTGATATTTCAAAAATTAGTTGATGCCTCCAATGATATAGAAAATGTAGAGACCTTGTGCAACATGTTGGATGACGTGGTGATAGAAGTGGGAGTTCAAAATGTCATTCAAATTGTGACTTGCAGTACAACTGCATATGTGGCAGCCGGTAAACTTCTAGAGGTGAGTTACCTAACATTATTTTGGAGCCTTTGTGCTGCCCATTTTTCTTGACTTGCTCCTTGAGAACATAAGGAAACTAAGTTGGGTGAAGAATGTGGTTGAAGATGGAAGGAATATCACAAAGTACATCTACAACCACACATGGGTCCTAAGACTTATGAGAGAGCACACTGATGGTAAGGATCTCATGCCATCAAGAGTCACACGCTTTGCTACTAATTTCCTCACCTTGAAAAGTATATTAGCTACATTTCCCAACCTTAAGCGCATGTTTTTGAGTGAAAGATGGTCGGAGAGTCCTTATTGTAGGAAGGCTGAAGCAGAGAAGGTCATGAAGACCATTTTTGATGATAGATTTTCCAAAGTCATGGAGGAAATCAACAATGTAAGTTTTCAAAATTTGATTGATGATTTATTTTTTTATTTTCTAATATTAGAATTTGCTGATTTTGTTAATTTTTTTATATTTAGGTGTCAAAACCTTTGGTTAGAGTTCTACGATTGGTGGATGGGGAACAAAATCCCATGGGGTATCTATATGTGGCTATGGATAAGGCCAAAGAGGCAATTCAACATTTATATGGTCAAACAAGACCAAATATGAACCCATATGGTGCATAATTGATTAGAGGAGGAATTGCCAACTCCACCAATATATTCATGTTGTTGCCTACTTTTTGAACCCAAAGTTTTATTTCTCCCCTACTTTCAAAGCAGATATAGAGGTTCTTGTTGGCCTCAACACATGTATTGAGAGATTGGTTGATGATGATAACCTTTGAGATCTCATACTTGATGAGATATAGAGTCATAAGAAGGCCTTAGGGGCATTGTTTTCTTCAATTTTTTGCATTTCTAGGAGAGACTCCGCAACTAAGTAAAAATATGTGTTTTAATATTATTTTCATTTATTTTAATTTATAAGTTTATTAAAATCCTTACTAAGTTATAAATGACAATTGTTATCCTTGCAGATTTGTGTGAGAAGATTATGGTGCCACAATACCTAATATTCAAAAGATTTCCATTCATATTTTATCTCAGCCTTGTAGTGCTTCTAGTTGTGAGTGCAATTGGAGTGTTTTTGAGGCCATTCACACAAAGAAGTGCAATAGGTTGATTCAAAATCACTTGAATGGCCTCATCCACGTGTGGTACAACCTTCGGTTGCATGAAAAGAAGGTACAAGGGCAGTGTTCACATGAAACACTTGACCTTGATATTGATCCATATTCAGATTGGATTGCTGAGCTTGATGATGTCGATGTGGAACCATGGTTAACTAATGATGAGTTAGCTGATTTGGAGAGTGAGGCAACTAAATGGGAAGCAAAAGTGGCAACATATGAGGAGGCAAAAGGCAAGGTTGGTCAACCAACAGAGACAGTTTCCTCACATACATAGCTTGATCCTATCACTATGGATGAGACAATCGAGGATATTGCAGCTATACCATCTACTTCAACAACACCACACAACGGAAACAATTTTTTTTGAGTTTTAGTCGTAGATGAAATTTAGGATTTACAACTTCATTGATATCGAAACTTGAAGTTGATATGTATTCAAAAGTTAAACTTTATTTTTGGTCTATGATATGTATTAAACTCAAATTTTGATTTATATATGATGGAAATCAGTAATATATTCTAAAAATTTAGTATATATGTGTTATTTTGAAGAATATTTTAAAAAATTACATATTTTCAAATGTTCAATAAATTTGTTGAGTTTTTGCCCAGTCCTGAGTTTTTAAATTTTTTGGGTTTGCCGAGTCCGATTTTTACCACTATGGTGTGTGCAATCGGAGCTTGTTTGAGGCCATTCACATGAAGAAGTGCAATGAGTAGACTCAACAATGCCTCAACAACCTAGTTTTGTGCAATGTAACCTTTGACTTTCCACAAGAAAGGTGGACACATCTACACATGAGCTTATAGACTTAGATGATATTGATCTTTATAGTGACTAGACTATGTAGAATGAAGAGACCTCCAGGTTCATAGAATGATCTTATTGATTTTGGGAGGCAAGCTATGGAGGGTGTAGATGCAGCAAAAGCATAAGAATTTGGATTAGATGACATCATGGCAAATGATGTCTAAAGGGGTCAATGACATCTACTGGTAGGGTGGAGCCACAACCTCGTAGGCCAAATGAGGAGCCACAACTAAGTGTAAGGAGTAGACCCTCACCCTCTCCCCAATTTTTCAATTGAATGGGGAAAAAATGTGAATAATTGTAATTTGTAATTTGTAATTTGCATGGATATGCAATTTATGATAATGAATTTCAAAGACAATCATGATAAATTCATAATAGTTATTAGCTAACTATTGTATTCACATGATGATGCAATTTTGTACTTAATTTGTATTTGAATCTAGCAGAAAGCACTTTCCCAATGTTTTATAGACTCATTTGATACATTTTGTAACTGTACTTTGCATAAAATTTGTGTTTTTTTAATTAACTATTCTTTTGAGTTTTTAGCTTTTTCGAGATGAAAATTTTTGGTCTATAGAGTGAGTATGCATTTACCTATGTAATAAGCAATTTTTTATGTCATCAAAATTCATGAATAGAAAAGTCCTAATTGCACCTTAATATTCATTGAGAGTTATTACTCCTTCCTAAATGTCTTTATTCTCTACCCTTTCACCTCCCCAAGAACAACAAAAATAATTTTTTATACTCTCACCCCCAACAAATACCATATACCTACACATTCCACTCTTCCCCTCGCGCCCCAAGTTCCCATTCATTTTCTATATTTTCTAAATAGCCTAAATTTTGTCTTTCCTCACCTATGACTTCAAAATTCCTTAATTTTTAATGCCATGTCTTTCGTTTGTGTTGGTGTTTCAAATCGCACCTCTGGAATGCGTTCTGGAAACAGACAGCTATGTGCAGTAAACTGCTCTTTGAATTAGGAGGGGAAGCTCCCTCTTTTGCTGAGTTGCATAAAGAAAAGTAATCTAAACTTAATTATGCCTATCTTTTTGGTTCAGCTGTGAGAACACAAAGTTAATAGAACACTAGATGTTGCGGCTGAGATTTTCCCTTTAATGAAACTAGACAGCTACAACTTAACCTACGCTTAAAACGTTTCTACCCTCTCAAGTAAACGCAGAGCAAGAGAGTTTAGAAATGGACGAGTTTGATTTCTGACAAAGATACTTAAACAAACTATTCTTCAACATACATTTTAAGGCAAGCGATCATAAAAGTATTACGAAAATATGAGACTTTTATTTCAAGGCAGACAAAGCACGCTCAAGATTTTATTTACTCATACTTCTAACACAAAACAAATAGACGAAAACTTGAGATATTTATATCAGGGTAGACAAAGCACACTCAAGATTTTATTTACTCAAGTTTCTGGAACAAGGATTACAACTTCGAGACAGCAAGTTGTAGCAACACGCTTGCAACATGCGATCAACCTAATTATAATCAACACAACACATGCACTAAACAAGTATTTGCAGCTAAAGAGGCATGCAAACTTGCTCTTTACACAAAGTGAACAACACTAGAGGATAACAAACACGAAGGCATAAGCTCAGCGATTCTGCTATCACAAGCACGGTTAAAAGAAAATGAGCAAACACTGCTCTTATTTATAACTAAGCAGAGGAGTAGGGAACCCTAAAATCTCCTTGCTTTTACAACTACTGCTTGCCAACATGCAAGCTTTATTTCTAAATCTAGAAGAGATTAAAACATCTAAACCCTAGAAAGCTTTTAAAAAGGAAAGTGCTAACTCATGACAACTTGTTACAATATTTTCTTTCTATCCTCAAATAATGAAAAAGATTTGAGACAAGAATAGAAAGAAAGCATGGAAGATGCTTCTAGAAGAAAGCAGATTTAAAGCTCGATCACATCAGCTAAAAAGTGGACAACTTCATCTGAAGTAGGAGTCTTGATGCTATTAATAGCAAAATGCCGCTTTTCCAAGATTTCTTCACCATCCGTAATTGACTTCAAAAAATCTTCACTCTCATTGGCCGCTTTCTCGAACCTTGCTAACATCATGGAAATCATCATCATTCTCCCAACACTGCCCTCGCTGCCATGCAATATGCTCTGAAACTCAGCTTGGACTACATCAAGCCCGATGTAGGAACCATCCTCGAGGCAATACTAACAAGGAATTGCTGCAACTACTTCTTTGACGAACCTAAGAGTATCAACAAATCTTTGTTTATATGCTACAAACTCCTCGGATATTCTGACATATGTATTCACCTTAAAAAGATGACTTTCTTTCCACTCTAGGATTTGTCTTTTATATTCTCTTGCCATTGTAGAGCCACAAGCCATCTCTAAATCTGCAATTATGATTCCGTGCACGGACTTGAACTCGGCTATCAGCTGTTCAAAATCCTGGATACCTTGACGTAAATCATGAGCCTTGTATCTCAACTGGAAGACTTGTGTTAGAACCTATTTTCCTCTATTGATGATCTCTTCAATCCACTCATTAGTTTGTTTTCCACAAATAACTAGTTGCCTTAATTGCTGTTGATTAGCTGGTGTTTCTAAGACTTGAGGCAGCAACTGAGTTGTTTGTGAGGTGCCTTGGATAAGATTTGATATACATAACCGGAGTTGACGATTTTCAGCTTTGAAGGCTGCCTTATCTTCTCCATCCTTTTGCACTCTTTCTTGAATGTTTTCTGTTACCATTTTAAACAAACTTATATCAGCATGTCAAGTCGTCATGTCCCCAAAATAGCAACACAAACATAAATAAATAAACAAATGACCTCAAACATTTAAATGCAATTTGCATAAGAAAATGCAAATAAATAACAAAATATATAAAAAGAAAGAAATTATTAATTATAATTATCACAAGATAGTATTACAATTGTAATCATCAAATATAATATTGAAATACAAACATTAGCAATTTAAATATTATTATTAGAATATATAAAATAAATAACAATATTAATATTATATATAAAATAAATGTGTAATATATTAATATGAAAATATATAAATATGAAATAACAAATATAATAATAATATATAGGCAAATTATTGTTATTACATTCTAGTATTAAATAACTTAATCTCAAAAATAATAATAATAAATAAATATTATGATCATTACACATCAAAGATTTTTAATACATTAGAATAAAATAATAATAAGATATAAGCAAATTATTTTTATTATTATACTTTAATATGTTCAGTAAAACATCAAAATAATATAATAAAATAAGTATATAATCTGAAATATCATAATTAATAATAATAATAATATATTTTCAAAGATAGATATTATTGTGATAATAAGCCTTTAAAGGCAGCAATTAAATCCAACAAAGAGGTGTATTTTATGAAAAGTCACCTCTTCCACCAAACAATACATTCCCCCCATGAGTCACCTACCTTGAATGGTATAAATAGAAGGAAGGAAAATAAGGAGGAGAGAGAAAAAGATTGAGAAATACAATCTGCAATTCAAAACTGCAGCAATAATGATTGGTATGCATTGGAATATAGAGCCATTAAATATGTATATATTATTTAATGAGCATACAGGTATATGTGCATGAATGTGGATAAATTTTATAATGAATAATATGAAATGAATAAAGAATATATAAATACTAATACAAGGAGAGAATAATAATTGAATAAGTAATAATATATGAATAAACATATATTTGAATAATCAATAATCAGTACTAATATAATTGAACAATGAATAATATATGAATAAGAAATAATTATATATATATATGATTATGCAATAACGATACTTATAATTAATGATGACTCTTTAATATAAACATAAGTAGATTATGTATTCTTATGAAATGTCCTCATCCTATGATTAAATGTAAGGTTGAAGGAAGACGATTAAGGAATAAGGAGACATGGGAAGACACAGCTGATTAGGTGATGTACTCACTTAGCAATAATATTTAGCATATTTTGAATATAAGAAATAGATATTGTTAATCCGATTATTGATATAATGCTTTCTTTAATCTTATCATAATAAGAATCATTCTAGGAAATAATGAACTTAAAGAATCATTGATACATGAAAATATATTTGATTATAGGCATGAAATAGATCTTGGATGAATGCAAATATATTTGATTGTGTAAAGATTGTTTTCTCCGTGATTGGTACCCTCTTAGGCAGGTGAAGTAGAGTCCAAGTGGATAGCCTAAAAACCCCCCTCTCATGTTCGTAGGCCAAGGAACGGGTTAGACATAGAGAGGTGGGGGTCCCACCGTAGGAAACTACACTATTATAGGGGTGGTAGGTCGTAGGCCCTTGGATCGTAGGACTTTACCTTGTCCTAATAGGGCAAGTGTCTTTGAGGTATTGTCTTGTATGGAGATATGCAGGGACTAAGCCGTTGGGAAAGGAGGATTGTGAGAGGCAACCTCCCGTGCCCAACACAAAGGCTTTAGGGCAAGATCCACACAAGGCACTCCTCTTGCTTGTTAAAATTGCATTTATGATTATGCTTATATTTTGGATATCTAGATATTAATGCTAATAGATATATGTGTTTGTGGAAATTTGGTTAATATGGTGAATGCAGGTTTCAGACCAAGATTACTTCATTAAAAAGAACATTCATTTGGAAGGAAGAAACCCTAAACCTAATCAACAAATGAACTCTAAGGAGAAATAGGTAAGGGAGACATGTTGTGACCTTTTTCACACATCACCCCATCAAGATGGGGACCCCCTAAATCTTGCTCCAGTCTGGTCTTTTGGCTTTGGTTCGCTCTCTCTCTGGTCTCTGGTCCTTCCGGGGATTGTCCCGTCGTTTGACCCGGGTTGAAATATTGGTCAAGTCTGTGTAATTAGGGTTTTCATCCTTCAGGCTTATTAAAGGTCAAACTGAGTTATAAAATTGAAATCTAAGCTTAGAGCAGCAGTCAGAAGACTTCCAGCAGAGTCCCCCTAAATTTTCACTGTATTCCGGCAACTTACTATTTTTAGTAAGTATTCAACTTGGGACTATTTTATTGAGATTTTGGAATTCTGTCAGTTCCACTGCATCCGAGTAACATCAAGCTGTCTACACGTAAATTTTGAGCCAGATCAGACGACTTACTATTTTTGGCATTTAGGCTGTAAGAGTCAAATTAGGGTTTCTACATGAGCTTTTCAGATGCATGTCTGGAGAATCCTTCTGGGTTTTCCAAAACCTTCGCAGTGATGTAACATGCAAACCGAGACAACCACTTTCAGAGTTCAGCCTTTGGAGGCTATTTTTAGGGTTCGCATGCAGTGTTTTTCAACGCATGTCGGGTTTTTCTTCATGGGTTTTTCGAGAGCTTCGCAACGGTGTGGCTTGCAAGCAGTGAAGATCGAGTTTTGAGGACTTACTATTTTTAGCCAGTACGTGCATGCAGACCAGTTTTCTGGGTTTTTCTAGGTTTTTTGAGATCCCGCAGGCAATATGACATGCAAAACCATCCGGCAGTGGATGAGTCACTTTTCAGACAGTTTCTATTTTTAGCAGGTACACTCTGGCAGTCGCCCAACACTCCAGTTCAGCAGACAAAGCGACATGCAGAAGGAACGAAGTCAAACGGAGACCGTTCGGGATACATGCAAATCAAATTAGGGTTTCCACTTTTATAGGGGGTAAAATCCAAAAATAGCCGAAACAAAGTACCCCACCCATGTCAGCACACTTCAAGGTACCTGCTGGCAAAATTTGAGCAAAGTCGGAGAACTTACTATTTTTAGTAAGTCAGGGCACGGCTATAAATAGCAGGTCTGCACCCGAGGTTGGCATCAGAGTAACCCTCAAGCTATCAAGATCAAGCGTTGCAACTTTCAGGCAAAACGGAGCTACTAAAGTCAGAAAGTCAAACTTACTATAAATAGCAGGTGGCTATAAATAGCAGGTCAGGGCAGAGGACTGACAAAACAGGTTCACAAGGCAGAGAATATCATCTGATGAAATTTTCAGGCAAAACGGAGCCTTAGAGGTTGAAAATCAAGGGATTTGCTAAAAATAGCACAACTTGCTAAAAATAGAATGCAAGAGCAGGAACAGGCGGAGGCTTGAAAAAACGCCTAAGGCAAAAATGAAAGCTCACCTAGTAAAATGCGCCCATCTCAAGGTAGAGGCTTGAAAAAGTTTCTAAGGCAAAAATGAAAGCTCACCTAGTAAAATGCGCCCATCTCAAGGTAGAGGCTTGAAAAAGTTTCTAAGGCGAAAACGAAAGCTCACCTAGTAAAATGCGCCCATCTCAAGGCAGAGGCTTGAAAAAGTTTCTAAGGCAAAAAACGAAAGCTCACCTAGTAAAATGCGCCCATCTCAAGGCAGAGGCTTGAAAAAGTTTCTAAGGCAAAAAAAACAAAAGCATGGGGTCTCATTTGCGCCCTCACATGGAAGCTCCTCCCTCATATGCGCCCAAGGTTCTTGGAGCCTAAAGAACGCCTAAGTGTGAGAAAATAAAAGCTTGCCTATGGAAATGCGCCCTCAAGAAGGAGAAAAGGGTAAAAAAAAAAGCAGCTAAGGCATGGAAATGAAGGTATAAGGTGTAAAATGCGCCCAAGACTAGATGATGCTAAGAAGAAGAACGCCTAAGGTAGAAGGGAATGGAACTTGCAAGGGTGAAATGCGCCCTCAAGGTGAGGAGGTCTTAAAATTTTCTAAGGCGTAAAATCAAAGTTCATGTATGAAAATGCGCCCTCAAGTGTAGAAAAAGCGGCTAAGGCATGGAAATGAAAGCTTGCCTATGTATTTGCGCCCAAGGAGGATGTGGCCTAGTGGAAAAACGCCTAAGGCAAAAACAAAAGCTTCAAGGTCAAAATGCGCCCCCAGTCAAAAGGAGGAATAAAGGTCTGGAAATATTCTAAGGCACGAAAATAAAAGTTGCCTAGTGGAAATGCGCCCTCAAGGTAAGTGGTGATGGAAAATGCTTCCTAAGGCGTGGAAATTTAAAGCTTGCCTAGTTAAAATATACGCCTAAAGGGGATGAAAATTTAAATTTTCTCCTAAGTGTGTGAAGTGGAGAAATTCCCAAGGCATGAGAATTTGAAAATTTGAATAAACAGAAAGAGTGGGTGAGCATGAAAATTTTCCAGACATTTAAACGGGGTTGACGACTTGATAAAATATTTTCTAAGTGAAAATCAAATGAACCCGTTTAAAATGCACCCATGAGTTAACAGAGTTTGAAAATTAATTTCCTAAGGGAAATTTTAATATTTTCAGAGGAAATTCGTTTTGCCTAGATTATTTTCCTGACGGAAGTTAAATCTCAAAGGACGAATTATTTCGAGCACGCAAATAATTTTTAATCACTCGGAGTTGAACATTTTAATGAGAGAATTTAAAATCTCTAAGGCAAATTTTATGAAATCGACGAATTAAATGACAGACATTTTAAAAGTTGGAAATATATTTACAACTCCCACGAAATTTTTCGAGTTGAATTTATTTAAACACTGCGAGATTTTAAAATGGAATTTTAAATCAAGTCAAGTGATTGTTTTTCTCGCGAGTTGTTTAAATCGCCAAGAGGTAACTGGCAGACTAAGAGGAAAATTCGAAATTTGAACAAGAAGGAATCATTATTAATGGCGACTGCCATAATAACCGGCTGACGACTAGCCCACTACTGCGCTTGAATTAGAAGATTCCGAACGAAGATAGTGGGAAATTGATGAAGGTGCTAAAAATAGCCCCAGCACTACTTAGCAGGATTCTCCGGGAAGAGTTATTTAAACAATCTCTTCTCTCATTTCTCCTCACATTATTTCGAAGTTGAAGTTGCTGAAGAGGTTCTGGAGAGATTAAAATATTTTCCAAGTGGCTGAGGAGAGAAATTCTGTGAGAGTTTATTTTATTTCGGGGTGTTGAGTTGCTGAAAGTACGAAGTGCTGGAGAAATCTTCATTTGCCGAGACTCTTTCTTTCGAAAAGCTGAAAGTGTGTTGCTACGACTTCGAAGTTGAAGGTTGAAGTTATTTTCCGGAGTTGCTGGAGAATTTAATTCTCAAAGAGCTGAAAGTGGAGTTGCTGCGAAGTTTAAACGTTGAGAAGTTGAGGAAGTTGAAATTTCATATCGCTGGCAACTCTTTATTCATCTAACTGCTGAAGTTGACAAAGTGAAGTCAAGGTTCGAACAATTTGTGCTGGAGAAATTAGCTACATTGCTGAAAGTTATTAGCTTGCTGCGTTTTTTCTTCACCAGTCAGAAGTGCAGTTGCTGAGAGTTGTCTCTAAACTCAGAGATTTTTATACAGTATGAGGTTTGGAGTTAGAAATTTATGCTGAGAAATTTTATTTTCAAAGCTAACTCCGTATTCGCAGCCATCTCGGGAATTGTTTTATTTTAAAAATCTGCAGTCTAGCTTATCCTTCTATTTTATTTTGCAGATGGCTGGCGCAAAGGATGTTGCAGAAACAAGCAGAGCCGCAGGCAGAGCTGCAAACACTGAAGCAGGCAAGGCTGGCTCATCTCGACAGGCAATGATTAAGAGGCTCGCTAAGCCATTTCTCCCAAAGTCAGCAATAGTTTCAAAGTTGGCGGGATTAAATGACACCATCCTTGGTTCATTTAATCTAAATGCACTCAAATTGAGGATGTTCGGGCTAGGGGGCCATCAACCATCCGTCACGGCACATAATATAATGAAAAGTGGAATCTACGCAGCTGCTAGTTTTCCGCCAGCAATTCAGTGTCCAGAGCTAATTATGGAGTGCGCCAATCACTACAAGCCAGAACGTAGGACGATTGTCTCTCCGGATGGTAAACTGCTCGCCAACTTCACACCCGATGCCATCGGAGAAGCATTTGGGATTCCAACTGCTGAGGAGATGTTATACAGGACAAACAAGAGGGCAGATAAGATGTACTCTTCCTCTTTCGAAAGGGTCACTGCAGTCATCAACAGAGTTTGGATGCAGAAGCCGAGGCCACCCCGCACTAAGCTCCCAAAGCAGATAATTGCCGAGGACGTGAAACAAGAATACTGTAATTTGATAATGATGCTGAGCCGGGTGAATGGGAGTGCACAGGCTTACATTTTCGAGCCTTGGATGTTCTACTTCATCGAGATCATCTTGGAAGGAAAAGAGTGTGTCGATTGGGCTAGGATGATTAGCAACCACATCGATGAGCAATTCAGGAGCTTGAAGGTGGCGAAGACTTTCTACATGAGCTCATATGTGATTTACATGTTGGCCAGAATGACTAAGTACAGAGGGATTTCGTACAAAGAGCCAATCGGCTGTGCCCCTGGTCAATTCAAAATTCATGAAGCCTGCACACAGCTACATTTGGCTAACATTGCCAACTATAAACGGGCAAATGATGCATTCACAATGCACATTGCGAGGACACTTCAGCAGAGAATATCTAAAGAAGCACAGACACTGATTGAGGAATATGGGTATTGGCTCATCCAATTCCCGAAATTCACATATATTAGGCTGCAGGGGTTCACTTCGTATCCGTATCGGTTACCACGATACCCCACTGATCACATAGTAATGCTTGAGATATCTAGGCAATTGATTACCTACGATAAGATTCAGAAAAGGAAAAAGAAGGGTGGGCTTGATTTCCCTATCACCATGGGAAATTCCATTGAAGTGTGTCCCTCTTTGCAGGCAGCCCGAGAGGCAGAGGACGAGCTGCAATCTTATCATTTGTCATATCACACAGGCAGGCAGGATTTCGATCCTTACGGGAACATCCGGATGGTACAGAACGTTGAATACCGGCACAGAGCTCATCTGGAGGACTTCTGGGCAAATGCAGTGGATGAGGCTGAGATAAGAAGAAGGATGTTTTCCGGACTTCTCGATTGATTCAGAATGAATTATTCCGGTTGACCGGTGGAGGATGTCAGCGATCATACAACTTAGGTATGGGTCGATTGGGATACTCTGTCCACCACGATTGGTGAGAGCGGAAGATCATGGACTTGGACACTCTTTCTATCCCGGTGATGACTTTTACCAGGACTTGGGTCGACAGACATGTATGCAGACTTAAGAGCAAGTCGATCGCCCTTACTTATAGCTTGATGGGTGACCCAAAGCCGTTATCGGTAAAAAGAGGGAAACAAATTGCTCAGACATCGAGGGCACAAGTGGAAGTGCCAACCCAACCGATACCGTTGAGGATAGAACAAGCATCACCCGTGCACTCACAAACTCAATCTTCGAGTTTGAGAGTGGTTTCATTATTTGCCGATCAGAGGGCAGGATTAGAGGAAGAGCGGGGACTTGAGGAAGTAGATATGCCCAACGCCCGGGAATCAGCTAGTGTCAGTCTATCCAGGGGCGGCCAACAGGAGGAGGAAGAGGAAACAATGGCCGACACCCATTTTCAGCAGATGTTGGACACGGCTTTGGAAGAAGAAGAAACACAGAACAGGGGACCCAAGGGTCGGGAGATACCCGGCTTATAGAGGAGGATGAGCCTGAGCAAACCAGTGCAAGAAGAGAGGAAGTGCACGAGATGGAGGCAACAGAAGAACAGCCCCTTGTCATTTGTAATCCACAGCAGACAGTGCCTGATTGGCTTTCCGACAGAATGAGGAGAGAACCCGAGGATGACACGGATCCGGCCATTGAGATGGAAGAGTTCCTCAGGAGGATCAGCGCGCCACCAGAGAAGAAAAGGGCCCGAAAGTTTTCAAAGATCTCGACCGATGAGTCAGGCTCCCGCATGCTTCAGGTGGCTATTCCGAGGGAAGATTGTGATCGAACCGAGGAGAGGCCTGAAAATTATGTGATCACCACAGTAGAGTTGGGTCGTCCTACGGGAGCCCAAGTTATCGACGAGTTCGATAACTCCTATCAGGCATTGAAGGATCAGTTGCTCCGCACGGAGGGGAAGTATAAGAAATTGAAGAAGGAGCACAAAACCTTGATAGGATATATGCAGAATCTAGCACGTCCAGGTGAACCAGCAGACCCAGCAGTAGAACGTCCATCGGAGCTTCCGAATGAGTCAATTGTGGCCTTAGAGGATTTAAAGAAAATGGAAACGGAGGCAGACAAGTGGGTTAGCCGTGTTCATACTGAGACAAGAAAATTCATGGAGGACCTTGCCGATGCTTATCGACAGGCCTCAAATATTTTGGCACGAATGGATATAGTAGATCAGGCCTGGGGTGATACTCGCATCTATCAAACGAAGACCGTACTTCGTTTGGGGGCTTTGATGCATGTACCTCTAGAAACCTTAGTGGATGGAGGTGTAATTCAGAGAGGTGATAGGTACGATTTCACCAGTTGGTACTCCTCGGTGGTCACAGGCCGTGGATTTCACGACGCAGCAAGGGCAGATTCAGCTAAAGTGAAGAAGGCAATGGGCAACATCTTGGGGGGAGTCCTCAATACATTAGAAGCCATATTTGCTAGAAAGTTGGTCCCAGAGGAGATAACTGCTGATGGCTTGAAAAGTAGACTGCCTCCATTCTTCTCAGCGGCGAGGTCACTTGTCTTGGATGACTTTTGAGAATGTCTCCACGTTCTCTAGTATAATTCAGCATACCCAGGACGCTTTGGTGACATGGAAGAAATCTTGCATCAGATACGGACAGACGGTAGCAGTCTTGGAGTTCCAGCTCAACCATATTCCACCGATCTCTACACAGGAGGTTGAAGCAGTATTGGCCCGGTTGATCGAGTTTGCTCTCCGGGAGAAGGCCAGTGGGAACGCGCTGCTTGATGAGGATCTTCTTGATGATGGTAGTGGGCATTAATTGCTCATTATGATTCCTGCAGGGGAGTGGAGAATATTCTGTGCATTCATTGCCCACTCCTCTCTGTGGCGGTTTTTAGGGGCAGAAACCCTAATCAGGGCATAGGTGGCTCGATCTGAGCCCTTCATTGTAATTTGATCTGAACCGTCCACTGAATTGGACTTGTTATAAAAGGGGCATCCCCCCTCATTTGTAAACAATTAGAATTAGAATCAGAGATAGATCAGAGCTAGAGAGTATTGGAGATAGAAGTTAGAAAGTAGAGCTTAGAAGTTAGTTTAGATTGAGGAGGAAAGGAAGTTTTCCCATTGAGGACTTTGTAAGAAGTTGTTGTGAACACTCTCATAATATAAAGATTTATCATTGTTTGGTGGTTCTATCTTCTATTGTGAGTAGCTAGCAAGGCTTGTTCGTCTTTCCAATTCAAGGTAGATAGAGTAAAGTAAATTTTATTTCATGCAAGTAGTTGTTAGCTGTGGAGTGTGGCGTTGTGATTTGAGCAAGTCTTCTCGCCATACCACTAGCGGACTTACTGATGGTAAGTTCGCCTTGCGTGGTCAACTGGAGTATCAGCACTTAACTTCGATTATGGTTCATATGTTTGTATGCGTCGTGTTGACGGTATGAACGTGTTGTGTCATAGTTTGAACATTTTCTCATCCTTTGAAGATTGCACCAACTTTGTCGGAGTTGTTCGAAAGGAGACAAAGCAAAGTTTGGTTTGAAGATTGTTTAAGTCGATCCTCGTCCTCCACCCTTTAGAAGTAGACTTGTAGAATCCCTATCCCTATCCCCTTTAAATTCTGCATTTTCCGAGTCAGTTTAGATACCAGAACCATATTGCCAAATCATTCATGTCCTAATTGCTTCACGAAATTGAACAACTACGTAAGTCCCCTTGAAATAACCAGCAAAACACATCAACCAACTGAGTCTATTCGCGATAAAAGGAACCTTGGAGTCGAACACATGAACTTTCAAGCAATCTTAGCATGTGGGACACTTTGATCAAGAGAGAATAGAGTGACCGTTGGGGCAACTTTATTCTGTTGGCGCGTCACAAAGGCACGCCAACAGACATTACACAAATAACTAGTTGCCTTAATTGCTGTTGATTAGCTGGTGTTTCTAAGACTTGAGGCAGCAACTGAGTTGTTTGTGAGGTGCCTTGGATAAGATTTGATATACATAACCGGAGTTGACGATTTTCAGCCTTGAGGGCTGCCTTATCTTCTCCATCCTTTTGCACTCTTTCTTGAATGTTTTCTGTTACCATTTTAAACAAACTTATATCAGCATGTCAAGTACTTTTACCAAGGTTTGCTTTGACCATGATAAAATCATCAACATCCACCTCATCTCTTATTTTATCTTCAAGAGGCGTGGCTATCTCCATGATCATTTCACCCTCAAGATTCCTCTCAAAAAGCATTTGTTTCTTGGCCTTTTTCTTGGGTGCTTCCTGGTATATGCTAAGGTCATCAACATTCACCTGATACGAAGGCCTTCTTCTTGTCCTTCCCAAGGAGCTCTCAAGCCAAGATGTGGTATTTCTATTAACATCCAAGGGAGGAATAATTGTAACATTGGCCTCTATGTCCTCGTCTTCCAAATCAATGTGAATTGGCAAAGACCTAAGAGATGGTAGAGTTTCTTGTATCAAAGGTTCATCATGTTGTACTTCTTCTTGAAGTATGGGCTCTGGTGGAGGAACTTCTGTTTTAGTTATAGGCTGCTCCTGTATAACAATCCCTATATAATCCAACCTCCTTTTAGCACTCTTTGCTGATCTACTGCCCTTTGTGACCTCTTGAGACTGAACTTTTTCTTTGTTTTTTGGTTGCACTCTTGAAGAAGAGGGAAGAGATGAATGTTTCTTTGGCGGCTCTGCTACTAGAATAGACTCCCTTCTCTTTAGAATCAAGAAAGTCTTATTGTACTCTACCACTTGTCTTGTCCTTTCTTCCACTGTGATACATTCTTTATGAGCCCAGTTGACCTGTGGAAGAGGTTGCTGCTCAACCTTATTTCTAGTATAAGCTGGAAGAATTACATCCTCATCATCATTTGACAACCCTTCAATATCTTCAAATAAACAATCTTTCATTTGATGAAGGGTTTGTTGGCGTTTCAATTAGCACCTCTGGAGTGCTTATTGGAAACGGACAGCTATTGCAAGTGTGTTAGTACATGCTCTTCGGATTATAGAGAGGAAGATCTCTCTTTGCTGATTTTCTACTGTAAAAAAGGGGTGTACTAAGATTTCCTATCTTTTTTACTCAGCGGCAGGACACAAGGGTGCATAAACCAATGCGCCGTAGCTAAGCTTTTTCTCTGGTTTCCGCAGATCTTAACTACGACTAACTAAGCTTCTAAACTATCCTACCTCCTCAAGATAAACAGAGCATGAGGGCGTAGGAGCGAAATGGTATGGTTGGATCACTTGAATCCTCCGTCTCAATGGAATATGGCCGAGGCTCTGAACCTTCGGATATATACCAAGATAGGGCTCGATACAAGCAAACACTCGTTACGGTAAACTGGATCTGAGACTTGCCAAGGAGGAGGAACCCCTATCCGAGGTATAGGCTTGGAAGCAGCTCACTGGAAACAACAAGGAACGATGGCCTTTCTAACAGGATTCCCGAGGAGGTGACGACACCTGTCCAAAGTCTAGGCTGCAAGAGAGATCATTAAACAACATCAAACGATAATGATCGATGACAAAATATCCAAGGAGGCGACGACACCTGTCCAAGGAGGAGATTGAAACAATGCACTATTTAAAAACAAGACTTTGAATAACTCAAATAATTAGATCAATCAAGCTTGCACCATCTGATTTATTTCTTCAAGGTTCTTCAAAGAATTACAAAGGTCGGGACAGCAAAGGCACGAAATCATGCACAATTGCGATCAACCAACGAACTCTCATCCAAGAGTGAACAGATATAAACAAGCGAACTCTGGCAACAGTGGCGCAGCAATTTTGCTAGCAAATAAAGGTTAAACAAATAAAGAACCTAAGGCTCTTATTTATAGAAACTCAAAGGAGTAGGCAACCCTAAAATCTCCTTGAGTTAACAAACAGTTCTTGCCAATCAGCAAGATATTATTCCATGTCTAAAAGTAGGTGAGCAAACAGTTAACTGGAAATCTACTTCAGTTAACTGAAACTAAACAAAAGTCAAACTGGAAGTCTACCTCAGTTGACTGACACCTAACTAAAAGTGAACTTATGTTACAAATGTGTCTCCAAATAGACATCCACCTTTTGAGGAGATCTAAGATCCACAAATCGTGGGAGTCAAATAGACATCCTAGATTAATGGGATCTGACATGCATGATCTGTGGAGATCTGGAGTCAACTTGGAAAGAGGCATCAAGTTGATTTCAGTCATAATTAATGCTATTTGGAGGGTAGGACGTCCTCCCTTGGTGCTTTACACCTCTTCACCACTGGTCAACAAAGTCTCTATCCAGTCATTGACCTCTTCGGCCTCCGGGCAATTAATGCTCTTCAAGATGACTATGTGGCGTCTAAGCATTTCTTCACCCGTCGTAAGCTGCTGATGATAGGTTATGCATTGGGCAGCTGCTTCATCTAACTGGACAGACATGGCTGCAATTTTGGCTAATTTGCAGCCATTGGGATCTTCAAGGAATGAAGATCGGATGACATCCTGGAATCGTGTCTGCACGGTTTCAAGTTCCACATATTCTCCTCCTTCCCGCTGATATTCTAACTCCGGGAAGGATATTACCAACGCTCTTGCGAAGTTGATAATATTGGCGACGAAGCGTCTATAGTCAATCAGCTCCACAGAGTTGGCATCATAGGCTCTCACCTTGTATGCCACCTGTTCTTTCCACTCAAAGAGATGGTGTTTATTTTCTATGGTCGTAACTGATTCATATGCTTGTTGCAAATCAGCAACTGTCGCCTCCTCTCTCGGCCTCTCTTGAGCTGCCTTTATATCTGACTTCTGGATTTCTGATCGAAGTCCATGTGCTCTGTCTCTCAGCTGATATGCTTCTGTCAACACACACCGCCCTTTGACAACAAACTCATCCACTTGACGTCTCAAGTGTTTACCGTATGTAATCAACTGATGATGGTTTCTTTCAGCTGGGAGATCCAACAGTCCTTGAGGCAAAGCCGAGGAGTTTGGAGTGTCATGTATCAAACTAGAAATGTACAACTTTAGCTGACGGATTTCAGCCTTCAAGGCTGCTTTGTCTTGTCCATCTTTTGTCATCCTTTCTTTGACACTCGCCGAGGCAATTCCAAGAAGGTCTGCCTCCACCTGTCGAGTGGTCTTTCCAAGGTTCACCTTTGAAAGTGTGAAATCCTCAACCCTCACATTATGTATATCTTTGTCTTCAGGTGGGGCAGCAGTCTCTATGATAACCTCGTTCTCTGCATTCTTTTCTACATGCGTCTGCTTCTTCAACTTCTTTACCGGCATGTCTTGTGGGACATGATGGAATTCAGAGAAGTCAAGCTGATAAGAAGGCCTCTCCCTCTTCCTCCCAAGCGAGCTTTCCAGCCAGATAGAATCTCGGCTAGCATCGCTGGGAGGAGGAACATAGGTCCCTGAATGCTAGAAGAACGAGACTGTGCCGTGGCAATGTCTCGTGGTGGCGAGTCCAAATCAATAGGACTTTGTGACCTCTGTGATGGTGGTGAAGCTGGTGGCTCTGTTTCTATCACTGGCACCGCTTCTGCTGCAACTTCTTCTACAATGGTTTCCATCTCTACAGTGATTATTTCAATCACTGGTTCTTGTGTAGTTGCAGCGGTCTCAACTGTCTCAGGCAAATTGGTGGCTGTCTCCACCTGTACCTCTTGCCGGCTTGTGCTGGCAATTCCTTTTCTCCCCCATGTGCTTCCTGACATCCGCATTCCTTCTGGAGGAAAGCTCATCTTCTTCTGTCTGGGTTTCCTCCTAGACGTGGAAGGTAGTGTAGACTGAACCGCTGGCGGCTCTGATCGGGGAAGTACTACCTTCCTTGTCCTTTTACTGTCCAGGTAGAGTTGACTGTGTCGAACTACTCTACCCGTTCTTTCCTCAATAGACGTACTCTCTTTCGCGTACCAGTCTACTTTGCCGAGTGGTTGTGAATCCACTAAACCCGTGAAGAAGGAAGAAAGAATAACTTCTTCTTCGTCCTCAGATAAGCCCTCGATGTCTTCTGAATGAATTCTGCAATCTGCGAGAGCTTGAATCTGCTATGGTTCCTTCTTCTCACTTCGAACTCATCCTCGCAGTTGACCCAAAAATCTTCCATGAAAGGTTCATGTGATGATCTTTGCTCAAGGTGAGCTGCGAAGATGCCTCTCGGGTCATAGGATGGCCTCCTGTCGATGAGGTACTTGAGATTAAATCTCACTATTTCTTGGCTTATCAACCTTGCATCGGCTGCAGTTCTGCATCTATAGAGTCCCATCTGAAGAGGAAAGTTCACTGCAACCTTTTTTTTTACGCGAAGGTAAGAGTGAACCTCGGCCAATTGCCTCAGGAATTCCATGAACACTACCCTATCTGAGGGGTAACGTGGCATCATGGCGGGGTGGCCATTATAGCCATACACGCGTATGTAGATGAAAGTGGGGAATTGTATGAACCAATCCGCCCAGTCCACCATTGTTGCCTTAGCTGTTGGTGAAATACGCACATGCATCTCATGGTCTAGCTCGTGCACGGTGTGCATAGTAAAAAGGTCATTTATCCTTTTGAAATGTCTTTCCGCTAGAGTGAACTCCAAGCGAGGAAAGTATTCCTGTACCTTTTGCACACCCAGGGTTCCCACAGTGTTTAATGTTCTGAAATCGCCTTGGAAGGCTATCAGGTAGACCAGGTATGAACACATGTGGAAACGGTGCTCTTCTAGAAATCCGGTGAATTGTTGGTGGAGTGTGTCACTGATCAGGGAGGCCCAGTCGTAACGTTCTTTTCTGCTGATTATCTTGCTAATAATGTAGAACATCCACGGCTGGAAGGATTTTCCCTCCTCTTGTCCAGTGACTCTGCTGAGTAGGGTGATTAGCACTCCGTACTCGTCTTTGAATTCTCCTCTACCAACCAATCTGGGCAAGCTGTTTCTCTTTGTTTTCAGCCAATGTTCAGCCATTATAAGCGAACACTTGTCCTTCGAAGCCTCGAATGCCTTTTCGCATTCTGTCACTGATATGACCTTCTTGGTAGGGCATGGTGGAATTGCAAAACAAGTCTCTATGTCTACCGGCTTCAAGCTGCAAATCACCCTCCCGTCAACTGACAGGATCTCTCTTGTAGTCGGGTTGTAATGCTTAGTGCAAGCAATTACAAGCTCGATGCTTTGTAAGGTGATTGGAATAGATGCTGCTTGAAACAAACCGGATTCTTCGATGTTCTGCAATGTGATTTGATTCATGCCCTCCAAGTCTTCAGAACTGACCTTTGGATTTTTCTGCCATAAGTCTGTATCAGTCGTTTTCAGGTAATCATGGTATAAGACCGTTTTGGTCTTGTATTGTACCTGAGAGTACTGCATTCTGAAAACCTTGAATATTGACTGGGCACTTGACCTTGTTCTGACACTTTTCTGGAACTGCTAAAAATAGCCTCGCCGGGGGTAGTTTTTATGAAAAATTCTGAGACATGTGTTTTGTTAAGAATGATATTCTAAACAGACCCAAATCGTCAGAAATTCGAAGAAACGAGTTTTTCTTTAACATGCAAGAGCCCTTCGGTGGCAGAGGCAGCAAGGGCACCAGAAAGTGATTTTTCTCGAAAAAATCTAACACATGGGTTTTGTTCGTGCTTCAAAGCCAAACAAACCCAGTTTGTCCGTTTTTCAATATTATGACTTTTTCCGGAAACCCTAAAAAATAGGGGCAGCAGGGCTACTTTTTCTGAAAAAATCTACCATGTGGGTTTTGTTGAAAAAGCTGTGCTGATCATACCCAGTTGGTCAGATCTGTGATAATCTGTCGTTTCCTGTGACATGCAAAAGAAATATAGACAGAAGTAGAGGAAGTAGACAGAAGATGGATTGGAAGTTATAAACTGCCACTTTGCAATAATCTGTCTCTGGAAGCAATCTTGGGAGAAGAATGCTTTTACTGCCAATGATCTTCAAAAATATTGAAGATCCGTTCAAAACCCCTGCCAGATCTTGAAAACTTGTTCTTGGGAGCTACTTGATGTTTTATCCTTCAACCTGCAAAAAAGAATAATGAGGAAAGGGACGCCTAGCATGAATATAAGGCAATTAGGGTTAAGATCCACAAAGTATGGAAGATAACTCATCATTCAGGCCTGATTTGGAGTTCCAAAAGATGATTTCCACTGATTGTGGAGTGTTTTTCTCTTTCTTGGCTCCAAATTTGCTAACTCAAGTCAACATTTCTGTTTGACTTTCCTTTAGGCGTCCAACCTTGAGTTTGATCATTTTTATCTATTTTGCAAGCTGAAGTACTCCTGTTTGATCTTTGAATCAGGTTACTCAGTTGATCTCGAGCAGTATCTGACAGTTCTCTTGTTGAGGCAGGATTAGTATGATTAGATATGCCTGGGAGAGGTTAACTCAGAAAACTGAGTTTAGGTCTCCAGAAAGAAGGGCGCCTTTTCTTGAAAGGGGCGCTTTTGACAATGCCTTAGTCAATTTTCATTGACTTGTTCTTCGTTTTGACCTTTTCAGACCCTTTTTGCTTTGATCTGACGTTCCCGATGTTTGATGAATCAGATGATTCTTCTTGACGATGTGTCGGGTAGCTGGTTCAGTCTTGTTCACGATGCCTGACTTTGCAGTGGCAGCTGGCAAGTTTTGGGCTTTCAAACTAAAGGGCGCCCCTGGTCAGCAGGGGCGCTTTTAGCTTTTGCTTGGTTTCATCTTGGTTGTGGACTGCCAGTCTTTGACCTTCTCCATCAGTCGATTGATTTGTCGGAAGTTCTTGTTGATAGTCTCGTTGACGAGATAGGTCATAGCTGAGAAGGTCATCCTGGGAGGCAGTGAAGATTCTGGCTAAATCTGGATACCTTTAGGAAAGGGCACCTTTCCTTGAGAGGGGCGCTTTTAGCCATGCCTTAGCCATGTTCTGGCTTATCTTTCCAGTTTTTCAAATTTGCCCTTTTTCTGCTTGATCTCATCTCGTGATCGTCTGGTGTGTCTTATGGACTTGCTGTTAGATTGATCACGTAGCCGGGAGGAAGCTGGAAAGATATCATGTATAGAGCTGCAACTTCTTGGATTCATCTGATGTCTGCAACTGAGGGGCGCCCCTGGCCAGCAGGGGCGCTTTTACCTTGAAGCTCTCTGATTTGGCACTTCTGTCGTCAATGGATCCTCCATACTTCGCTGACGGTTGGTCAATGATCCCTGAATCAGATGATCTTGCTGATTGTTTCGTTGTCGAGCTAGTATGAAAGTGAAGAGGATGACTGTTTTGACAATGCCAAATGATTTGATTTGCCCTCTGAGGTCCAAGGGCGCCTTTCTTCAAGAGGGGCGCTTTTAGCCACTGTAGACTGTGTTTTGCCTTGGTAGACAAAACGTGCACCTTCCAGACTTAGCCAAATTTTGGCCTTTTCCGTTTTGAGAATCTCCTTCGTTGAACGACATCATTTTCATCTTTTTCCGCCATGGTTTCTTCGTTGAAGCTTTTGAGGTTTAGCTTTCAGCACCTGGTACTGGCCAATCTGCCATTAATGGCTGCGGAGCTCCTAACTTTGTTCCTGAAAAATAGAAATAGACCCACCAGAGTAAAACATAATTTTTGATAATTCTGACTTGATCAGTGTGATCGTGAAGGCAATTAATCCTATCAGAATTATTTTCAATTATTTCTGGGAAGGTTCTATTTTTTAGGGTTTCCATAAAAATAGGGGTGTAAAACCCTAATTTTCGTTTTTTCAAAATTTTAACCATAGGTTCCTTGACAGAAACCCACAAAGATTTCATATTTGGTTTGACCTAAAACATACTTTAGATAGCATTTTTACGTTGTTTAGCTCAATTTAAGCAGAATGCCAAAAAATTTCATTTTGGGTATAACAAGGTTAACCTACTGTGACTTCACCTTCGCATCTCATACTCGTCTCTGCAATTAGCCCAAAAGTCTTCAAGTGCAGGCATATGAGCATAGTTCTGACCAAGTCTAGATGCATAGAAGCCATGGGGATCATATGATCGTCTCTCGTTGAAAGGCTTGAGACCAAATTTGTCTAACTCGTTACCCATTAGTTTAGCTTCCGCAGATGATCTACATGTGTAAGTGCCTAAAGCAAAAGGAAAGCTGAAGGCTGGTTTCTTTTTGTTACGCAGATGGGTGTGAACATTTGAAATCTGCCTAAAGAATTCCATGCATACTACCTCATCTGATGGATACCTCGGTAACATAAGTGGAGCCCCTGAATAACTGTACACGCTTAAGTAAGTGAAAGTGGCAAACTGAATAAACCAATTTTCCCATTCTGATATCGCAGCCCTGGCAATGGATGATATGCGAACATGCAGCTCGTTGTCCAGGTCCCGCACTGTGTAAATCAAGAATGCTTCATTCACCCTTTTGTAATGACGTGATGCAACAGTGAATTCCAACTGAGTATAGTAGTTGTAGACATGTTGAATGTTTAAAGAACCCTCCGTGTTTAACCCTCTGAATTTACCTTGATAGGCAACCAAATAGACTAGGTAGGAGACCATGTGAAATGCATGTCTATGAAAATACTTAGTTATCTGATGATGTAAGCAATCACTGATCAATGTAGCCTAGTCATAAAACTCTGTCTTTTTCATTATATGAGGTATCACGTAGAACATCCAAGGCTGAAACCTTGTTGCATTTGCTTGACCTGTAACTTGATTGAGTAGGGTTATTATGATGGCAAATTCATCTTTGAACTGGCCTCTTTCGACATCTTTTGGCAATGTAGAATGTTTCTCTTTCAGCCACCTATGTGCAATCTTCTTGCTGTATTTATCCTGATGTTCTTTCCATATTCTTTCACATTCTTCCACATTGATGGTGACACTTCCAGGCCATGGTGGAATGGAGAAGCATTTCTCAATCATGTCTGGTTTGAGGCTGCAAATGATTCTCCCATCAATTGATTGTATCTCCCTTGTAGCTGGATTGTAATGCTTGATGCAAGCAATTATGAACTCTAAGCTCTGTACTGAGAAAGGTATGGATGCTGCTGCAAGAAGACCTGAATGGCCAAGATGCCTGATGGTGGTATTGCCTGCATCTTCTAAAGGACGTATATTGAACACTGGCTTGATGTGATGCAAGTCAGTTTCGGCTGTTTCAATAAAATCGTGGTAAAGCACTGATTTGGTCTTGAACTCTGCAGGAGTGTATTCCGTTATGAAAGACTTGAAGATTGACAGTAAACACGCCTAGGTTCAGACAAATTTTGGCAAACTTTCTAAATTTAGCTTGCTGATTTTTCTTTTTCCAACGGACGAATTTTTGAGATATGGGTTTTGACTAGAATTTTGTTACAAGCCAACCTAGATCGTCCGTTTTTGAAAATATGAAGTGAAGACTGAAAAAGCAGCAAATCCTAATTTTCCCAAGAAAGCAAAAAAAAGTTGACATCTGGGTATTGTTCTTGAGCATAATTTGAATGGACCCAGTTGATTAGATTTTGAAAACTCCAGCTTTTGACTGAAAAAGCAACAACTTTTAGTTTCTCTGAAAAAGCTGAGGTATGGGTTTTGTCCAGAAGAAGGTTTAGCATAGACCCAGAAGACTAGAAATGGATGAATATGAAGTTTTCCCTGACATGCAAAATAAAAGCAGTTGCTGCAACTTAGAGAGAAATCTTCAACAATTTGTCCAGAAGATAGAACAAAAATGTATCAGCTTGCTGAAATTGATAGTATAGGCCCTCTTCTTCACAAATTCGATGTTCTTGATGACAAAATATGAAAGAGGAGGTCTTCTTTGATTGCTGATTTGAAAATTTATGAGAAACCAACAAGTTAGGGTTCTTGAATCTTGAAAAACACAGGTTTGAAGCTGCTGCTCTGTTTCTGTTTGAAGGCATCTGCAAGAAAATATGAAAAATAATACATAGAGGTGTCTTTAAATAAATTTTTGTTTTGAAAATAGCTTCTCAAACCCTAATCTTGAAGAAACCCTAAATCTAATTCATGCCTTGAGTAAAGGCGTATTTCTCTTCTCTTTGAAATTTTGAAATTTTCAAAAATAAACTAAAGCATGTAGAAATGGGCGCCCTTCTTGAGGTATGGCGCCTAGTCTCCCCAGACTTAGCCAAATTTCTATCATTTTCAACTTTTGTTAATTTTCTAACCTTGCTTCAGCTCTGTCTCCTGGCCTCTAGATTTGTCTGACAAACAAACTGATTCTTCTATCGCGGAGCCTGATCACATCTAACAACTTTGTTCTGGAGACGTCATCTGCTAAAAACTTCATTTGTCCCTTCGAAATGTCAAGTGCCTATCCTTGATAAGGGCACCCATTTCTTCTAGTGTTAACCATTTTCATGATCTTCAATCTTTATGCTTGTCTTTTGACCTTCAGATGATTTCACTATTCCGGATGCTGTGCTTGTCAGATTGACTGGCTATTAAGTTCACTGGATAGCTGAAATGAATCTGGAAGGGGTCTTCTGGATCACTCATTTCTGGAAATTGACTTCTGGTGGCCTTAAACCCTAGGCGCCCTTCTCCTTTAGGGGCGCCCATAGCTTCCAGTGTTAGTTTTTATTTCTGAATTTTCATTGTTGCTTTCCACTTTTTGCCATTTCTCACACTTTTTCTCCTCTGTTTGTCTAGCGATATCTGATGGCTGCTGACTCTGACGGGTGAGCTGGTGGATTCGTTGGAGAGTTGGATCTAGTCTGATGAAGTTATGTTGGAGGAGTCTTTTGCAAATTTGACCATCTGCTATCTCAAAAGTTTGGGCGCCCTTCTTGAGGTATGGCGCCCATCTTATCTAGACTTAGATTTTATTTCGTTTTCATCTTCAGAGTTTTAAAATACCTCTCTAAGACTCCTGTTCGTCTTGAATTTGCTAGTGACTGGATGATCTGACGAGCATGCTAGCTGATTCGTTGCGAAGTTGGGATGATTCTGAGCAACATTGTCCTGGAGATGGAAACCCTAATTTTGACTTTTGACCTCTTGAAAAGCTGGGCGCCTTTCTCCTTCAGGGGCGTCCATGGCTGGCACTGTTAGAAAATTTTATCAATTTTTCAATTTTTACCTCATAACACGTGTTTCCATTGCCTTTGGCTGCCAAGATGAAAATTTTTCTAAGGCATTGAAACATGGGCGCCTCTTCTTGACAGGGGCGCTTGAAATCTCCAGACTTAGATAAAATTTGACATTTTTCATTTTTCAACTTCCTTAGCTTGTTCCTCGTTTCTCGTGCACATTGTTCATCGACAGTCTCTGTTTGATGCTTGAACTCTTGATTCTGACACTTGGCAGCTGACTGAATTCCATCAATGACCTTGGATCTTCGAAGTAGCTTCTGAAAAAGCAGAATAGACCCAGTAGAGTAAAACTGACCTTTTTGTGATTCTGACTGCACTAGTCTGGTGAGGAAGTATTTTAAGTCAATCAAAATCAATCTTAACCCTAACGGCCAAACTTTCTATTTTTAGAAAATTTTACAAGTATCCATTTCGTAAGAAACCCAGAAAAACCCAGAAAAAAGTTTTTATTTTTAGAAAACTACTAAAAATAGAAAATTTCCTAAAATTTAGGGATGAAAAACTGAAATCTGGGTATTGTAGGTTTGATCTTTTTGGACCGAACCAGATTGTCAAATTTTGAAAATTTTAAGTTTATGACCCCCATGCAAGACATGCAGACCCCCATTTTGACCTTTTCTAACATATTTAATAGTATCTTGACTCAATTCTTCAAAATGCCTAAGTGTAGCGAAAATTTTAATTTGGGGTACAACAGTTTGTTTTCGTGATAATTCTCTAAATGAGTTGTCATCTCCCTTACTGGCTTTGGCTCAACTTGTTTGCACAACACAACATCACATCCAGCTATGTAGGTGAGGTAGTGTTTGCAGTGATTAAAGCCATTTCCTTAAAACTAAACACCACAATAGCTACATAAAACCTGCCCTTTCATTGTAAACATTCAGACTTTGCTAAAGCCATCTTGTTTACAACACTTAGCTAGAGATTAGAAATGCGAATAGAGATCTTGCAAGGCTGAATATTTAATAGCAATGAGTGGCTCCCAACTTGTTGCAATTACTAATTATTTTCTAGTAAAACAATTCAAGGGATTATTAGCAGTGTTACAAGACTTGCCTAAACTCGGCGAGTACTCGCGAGTCCCGAGGCGGGTGAGGCTGGGCGAGTCAAAATGACTCGGATGCCAAGTACTCGCCGAGACTCGCCGGACTCGCCGAGACTCGTGCCTCAGACTCGGGCATTTTAATTAATTTAAAAAAAAATCTTTTATTTACAATTTTTTTAATTAAATGGTGTGCGCCATAGAGGTTTGTGTGGTTTTGAAGGTCTTCATTTGGGCGCGTTGCCCCGGAACCCTGCGAGGGGCGCTGCCCCCAGACCCTTGCAAGGGGCGTTGCCCCTTGACCCCACTGGGGGCACTGCCCCCAGACCCCCGCAAGGGGTGCTGCCCCTTGACCCCGCTGGGGGCGTTGCCCCCAGACCCCCGCAAGGGGTGCTACCCTTTGACCCCGTTGGAGGCGTTGCCCCCAGACCCCCGTGAGGGGCACTGCCCCTCGACCCCGTTGGGGTGTTTTCCCCCAAACCCTCATCAAACTATAGGTCTAAGCATGTTATAGGCCAATGATGAATCATGATCATAAAACCTACAAAATACATATCCCCTCTTGCAAATCTTTGCATCTTTCACAGTCAAAGCCATAATCAAGGATTATCTTGTTCCATACATTAGACAACAAAACATGCAATCTTCAAGGCTACAATAAAATTTTAATAATAAATTCCTCACTTGAATATACATACCAATCATTGAGACGCAAGCAAATATCATGGCTACATCATCATCTAGGACCTATCTTAGACACTAGCGCATGACTTGTCGTGATGTTGGGATGAGTAATCCAAGCTCTTCTGAGCCATAGACTTATATTTTTTAGTTTTGATATTTGTTTTGATGCCACAGATTTCATATTCCATGTGTTTTGTATACATTTGACAATATTTATATATCTGAATGTGTTATTTCCTTCAGCTAAAATTTGCGTTTATACTTATGTGCTCGATAGATGTTTGTGTATAGGATCATAGTAGTTTCTATTTCATGATGTTATTGTGTATTTGAGGTTTATTTACTAAAGGGTGCATGAAACAAGCTTTAAATCCTTAAAAATCTCTAAATTTCTTGGGTTTTTCTATTTGCCGAGTCTTTGCCGAGTCTTTGCCGAGTCTTGGGCGAGTCTGGGCTCCGAGTCCGAGTCCGAGTCAAAAATCGGCTTGCCGAGTCCGAGGCGAGTCCGAGTCTTGTAACACTGATTATTAGTATTTGAACATGTTGACTAAGTTATCAATAAGCAAGAAAATAATTGGAAGCAACATTTAAAATTTATTTCAATCAAAATTCTCCATTTTGAAAATTTTCCATTTGCACAAGTCGCTTCTATCTTTCTTTTCATTGGAAAATATTTATAATAACTTATATGAGAATACCAAAATACTAATGTCATTAAAAAGCATGTCCTCTATGCTAGGCAAGACAGAGAAGCACAAGACAGAAAAAGAAAAATCTTTTTAAACTACAATATATATGTTAATCTCTGCAATGCTTTCCCTCATGGCTTTCATTCTAGAGGACACTTGAGAGTTGAAACCATGTCTGTGTCTCTTATCTCTCCATCTGCTCATTTTGTCTGCATCTCAGATCTGGTGGTCCTCTCCATCTGGATCAATCCAAATCTCTTAAAATCTTTATGGGATTCAGTCACATGAGGGTAGGGAATTTCTCATTTGAATCTTCTTGGAAGGCAGCAATGGTGCCAATGTCATTGTAGATACATCAAATTTGTTGTTTCTTATGATTTGAATGTAGAGGCAAAGTGGTTCCATCTTGTGTCCAACCAGATAGTATAATAAAGGAATGAAGATAATACCTTATACCAACAAACCAAAATGGCAAAGAAAATACTGTGAAGAACAGAGGCGCCCCCATTCGAATGGCTGAGCCAGTCCAAAATGCTATAAATGCATTCCATGCCTGTCAACCATGGAAAACAAAAATATGAGCTATTTAAATGTCACATTTTCAGCTTTTTGGAAAAATACCATTTCTTTAATGAGTAAATATCTCATATTTTTATTTTTCATCTCTCTAACCACATCAAGTAGAATAGGATGATCGTTACCTTAGGTTGAAATGTAATTAGAAAAGTTAAAGCTTGTCCAAAAATCAGAAATTTTCCTCAAGATTGAAACAAGGAACACATTGTTGAACTTGAGACATTTAAATATGGTATGAAATGTGGAAATTGGACACTTAGGTAGACACCATCTGAAATGAAATGGTTCATACATAGGTTGTATGCCCTCTACAAATAAATAAAAAACCTGGGATTCAAAATACAACTATTCATTCTGGACAATGATTTTTTTTTAACTTTAATATGATTTCTAGAAACTAGCATATGAGATGTGATGTTGGATGATGGCTTGGTGACCTAATCGTTTACATCTATCTTAGCACTCTCTAATCTTTAGCTAAGTTGTGTAAGCAGGTCCATTATAGTTGAAGCCATTGCAAAATAAATCTCAACTACTCTGAAACAATACTAGTGAAAAAGGCCCATTCTCTCCTACCAATTGAATGACAAAGATGCTACTGCCTTAGATTTTGGTCTCTCTCTAATTCATTATCTGGATTCACAACATTCATGTGTTTCCCTATCAATACTCACGTTTATGGACCATTTCCTACTCAGAAAATAGAGCTCAAAAGCCACAGCAGTTTCATTATTAAAAGTATAAATGTAAAGGTAACTATTAGCATCCATGCCAATTCTTAAGGAAATGCAATAATATGAAATATTTGTTCAACATTTCCATATGAAAGAAAGGCAAGATAGGGTCCAATTATTCAAGAGCAGAAATTAGTGAACAAATATAGTGAAACACAATGTAAGTGCAGTTAGTGGGAGCACTCTGCTACACGAGTATTCATGGAGAACTCTATTTCTGTAATAAAAATATATGAATCAATAAGACTAAGATAGGTAGTTAGTTTTAGTCACCCAAGGTGTCTAAATATTAATCTACCTTGTTAAATGAAATGAATAAGAATTTCTAACTTAACCAACCAACTAATAATATATATGGTATTGTGTGGGGGCAAAACAAACAATTTCTCTAGGGACATGCCATAGAAACCACTATATCAAGGCTCAACAACTATGTCAAAACTCACAAGTGGCTTCAAGTATGTCAAAATGAGTCACCAAGGCTCAACTCACAAGTTCCACCAAATCCATGTCTGAATTTGCAAAACAAAGCTGAAAGTCCGTTGAAACTTGCAAGTTCCAACACAAAGGATCATGATAGTCAACATGTCAATTTTTACTATTTGAACTTCTTGTGCAAGTTCAATAGAGAGATTATAATATTGCTGATGTGAGAGGTCTTTGATTCCAAAAGGTGATTTTATTACTCTTCCACTGCAGGAATTATATTTGTGGTTGGGTATGTGCTCCCAAAAGAGATTACTTTCAATTTCATGTCTCAAAATCCTTATTTCAACTTCATTGATTGTAGGAATCAAACGAGAACTTAGGCCTTCATTTGAAAATTTTGTGGAGTGCCCTCATCTACCAGCAAAGAGTCAAACTCTCACTAATGAAAAACTTATGAATTGTTCCCAAGACAACACTGTCGGAGAATCGTATAGACTGTCACCAACAAACAAAGAATCATCGTTGGGTGATAAAGAAGGTTCACTAACGGATGAAGGGGAAGGCAAGGAGGGAACCACAAACTTGACCATCCAAGAACAATTCCTACCAATAGAACTGGCTGAACGAGAAGGCCAGAGAAAACCTACCAACGGTCAGACAAAGACCATATGCTAGATTGAAGACTTGATATTGACGGAAGAATCAAACATTGGAAGATCAAAGCCAAAAACACCAGGACAAAGGGAGCATCGAAAGGACCCAGAAGGCAACTTGAGGGTGATGAACATTGAAAAGGGACGAGTAAAGGATTGCAACGTGTCCAAGAGTGCAGGAAAAACACTGAAACATACAAATCAAAACTCTCCAAACAAGTTACCATCACAAAATGTGCAACGAGGAAACAAGATGGTGACTCCCCTAGCAAGTTAGAATGTCGAAAGACAAAAAATTCCAAAATTCACCGGAGATGGATTGATGGACCCTACAAGGCATTGCAAAACATGTGAGACAATCTGGGTAGCGAATGGTTAGGATGACAAGACATTTTGTCTGAGAGCATTTCCAACAACTCTTAGAGGGATAGCCATTGACTAATATATTGAATTGGAAGCCGCTCATAAGAACACATGGGATACATTGAAAAGAGCATTCCAAGAGGAATTCAAACTCCTGAGAGATGACAACAAAATTGTAGCGAAGATATACAACACCAAACAAGGAAAGCATGAGAATGTGTGAGCCTACAATCGTAGGCTCGAGGAATTATTTGTCAAACTAGAAATCCAACCGGTTAGTGAACTGAAAAAGAGATGGTTCATCAAAGGATTGATTCCTTTGTTGAGGAAGAAGATGAAAGTTGTACCTCAATCATTGTACATTGATGCCTACAATTGAGCGATGGATATAGAAAGTGAAGATAAGATATCTTCTCAGGGAAAGAGGAGAATGGATGACAACGATAGCACATATGATAGCAACAAAGTGAATCAAAGACTTTTGAAGCCTTAAGAAAGGATATGATGAGAATGATGAATGATCTAAAACCCGTGAACAAAAGTACAAAGGAAAGTAAGAAAGTGTGGTGCACGGAATGCAAGGTCGAAGGTCACATGAAAACAAACTATCTGAAAAAATTATTCTGTGACATCTGCCAAGTAATGGGACATTCCATCAATGAATGCCCATACAATTTGAAGACAAGAAGCACACAAGTGCTCTTCACTCAAGGGGAACAATCAACCCCTATGACCACACCCTCGAAAGCACATAACAATAAAACCAATGCATCTCTTGGCGGATATTGGAACAGAAGGGAGAATAACAATCGATTCAATAACAGTGGACCAAGGAGTAGAATCCAATACGATGCAAAGGGAAGATCGATGATCCAATGCAAAAAATGTAACAAATGGGGTCACTTTGCCAGAGAGTGCCAGAGTAACCAAAACAAAATAGGGATGCTGTGTAAGTGGTGTGGACTGGGTGATCATGAGAACACCAACTGCTCGAAACAAAAATGCATCAACATGCTAGACGTAGAGGAAGAAGACGAGGAAGTGATGGCAATTACCATAGCACAAACGAAGAAGGCAATATACCCAAATCCTCATATGGAAAAGGAACAATTGCAAGAAGTCAAAGTAGAACAGGCAATGGCAAAAGAATGAAGAACATGAAACTGCAAATACCTCATTGCGGTCAAAGTCTGAAAGGAACATTGTACGCTAGATGCTACAGACGACCATACCAATCAAAGTGACAAACCTTCTCCAAACAATGCCACAACTAGGAGTGGCAATAACAAACACGGTCGGTGACAATTAAAGTAGGCAACAAGAAGGCTGAAGAAAAGGAATGATAGTGAAGCTGCCACCCAAAGGCGAACAACTCATTGATCCAATGTTGCCGACGGTGAACATAGGGAAGAAGTCGACTATCATACAAATCGAGATTAGGGGGAAGAGCCTAACAAACACTATTATCAATGGAGGATTGACAGTCAACGTACTACCTGGAGATACATGGAAGTGCCTCGGGAAGCCAACACTTTGGCCATCGACATTCCAATTGGTGGGCATCGACCAACATGGCATCAAGCCATTGGGAACATTAATGGCATAGAAGGTGACAAATGGGACTCAACCGTTCCTATTGAACTTCGTGGTCATTCCATTGGAGAGAAAGGTATATGATGCATTACTCAAGAGAAGATGGTTGATTGCAGCCAAGGCAAACCATAACTAGAAACGAAACACACTCTCCATAGAAAACAATGGGAGGAAGTATATGATTGACTTGAGAAATCAAGCAGTGAGCGAAGAGATAGCATCGTACAACTCAGAGTTAGGAGGATTAGGAATAGATGAAGAAAGAAGACTTATGTAACCTAATGACGAAGGCATCCTTGACCTCCAATATTGCTCGGAGGATGAAACAAGCTCACTCAATGGACTTTTCCATTGGAAAATGGAAGATTACGAAGTGTTCCAACATGATTGCAATATGCTACAAGTCAAGGAGATTGAAGGAGAAGAAGAGGACAAAGCCATAACAAGTCAAACGTTTCCTTCGGAGTATGAAGAATACAAGGATGGAGTGTCTAGGGTGGATGATATGCCAACTCATGCTTTTGAACGAGACAAGGTGATCAAGTATGAAGAACCAAGAATGAAGAAGGTGAACTTAGGAGAAGAGAATAGCCCACAAATGATCCTAGATGGAGATGATTGGAATCTAGTGCTGAAGGTAGCAACATTCAAGATCTTCTCGGAATACAAGGATGCCTTTGCATGGACGTACAAAGACTTGAAAGGTGTACCTCCAAAAATCTGTGTACATAGAATTCCTTGGTATTGGGAGCACAACTTGAATAAAAGAGGCCCTACCGAATGAACACAAATTATGCTACAAAGGTGCAAGAGGAAATCGAAAAAATGTTGGAAGCAGGAATAATCTTCAAGGTCGAAGTCAACGATTAGGTCTCTCCAATTGTCATAACAGTGAAGAAACAATCCAAACAAATTCGGATGTGTGGATTTCCGAAGTCTAAATGCAGTAACTATAAAAGACCCATTCCCGATCCCATTCACCAACTCCGTACTAGAAGAGGTGGCTGGCAACGAAATTTATTCATTCATGGATGGATTCTTCGTGCATAATGTCATGTCCCTGAAATAGCAATACCATAAAGACCAAGTGTTAAAATACAAATAAATTAATAAATAAAATAAATAGCAATATTAATTTTAAATATAAAATAAATGTGTACCATATCAATATAAAAATATATAAATATGAAATAACAAATATAGTAATAATATACAGGCAAATTATTGTTATTACATTCTAGTATTAAATAACTTAAGATCAAAATAAATAATAATAAATAAATATTATAATCATTACACATCAAAGATTGTAATACATTAGAATAAAATAATAATAAGATATTAGCAAATTGGTTTTATTGTTATACTTTAATGTTAAAATATGTTCAATAAAACATCAAAATAAAATAATAAAATAAATATATAATCTGAAATATCATAATGATTAGTAATAATATATTATTTTCAAAAATAGATATTATTGTGATAATAAGCCTTTAAAGGCAGCAATTAAATCTAACAAAGGATATATTTTATGAAAAGTCACCTCTTTCATGTCATGTCCCCGAAATCGTAAAGTTGAATTTGAGATATGGAAAAAACAATTAACCAAAATCGAATAAATACCAAAATATAAATATAAGTAATTGCCATTTAAACTTCAATACTATAATTTTAAATATAATTACCATTTAACCATTATCCTCGTAATCATGATTATCATAGATAAGTATTATAATTGTGATATCAATATTATTGAATAACATATGATAATACATATCATAACTATGACATAATACAATAATAAGATATAAAATCATACTAAATATACAAACATAAAATATAAAATATCATAAACAAATATTAAATATTATAATGTTCATGCTAAGTATGAAATTATAATATCTACATAAACATTCTTAAATAATAAATATATATTATAATGTCATCACATATGTTTAGAAACCTTGGAAACCATTTTTAATAAAGATATAAATTAAACCTTAAGAATCGGTGCCTCCAAAAATAAACAAACAAAGGCTAAACTAAATAAATCAACAAAGGCATCGGTTAGCTTGGTCAAAAAGCAGCGGTTAGACTAAGGGTTACGTCCCTTGTGGAAAGGCTAGCAAATATTAAAAGGATATCATTTTACAAAAGGATGCATCCTTTCACTCAGCTTTGAAAGTATAAAAACAAACAGATTTAAGGAATAAAAGGGCATCAATGAGGAGAATAAGAAAGGGCGGGATGACTAAAGAAAGAATATCTAAACATATTCTAATGGATGGGAAATTTGAGAAAGGCTTTTGTAGATAACAATAAGGTGGTATTTTATGAATTGAATAACCATTGAGGGAATCAATATAATATTCAGCTATAAAATTGGGAAAGCAACAGATAAGAGAGAAGAATAAATATATTGTCAAGAATATATTTGAGCTGTAAGTTTAAATAATTTAAATATAATAATATAATAATACATATTCATGCAAAGAAATTATTGTAAATTGAAATCAATTAGAAATCATGGTATATATATATTTATATAAAATATATATATAGATATTATTTACAATTGGACAATAATGATACTTGCAACAATTATTAAGTCTTATAAGTAATGATGACTCTTAATATAAACATAAGTAGATTACGTATATTTATGGATTGTCCTCATCCTATATCAATCCAGCATTAAGTTGGAGGACTAAGGAATTAGAAAACGTGGAGTGGTACAACAACTTAGGTGATGTACTCACTTAGCAATAATATTTAGCATATTTTGAAAATAAGAAATTGATAATGCTAATTTGATTACTGATATAATGCTTTCTTTAATTTTATCATAATGAGAATTATTCTAGGAAATGATGAACTTAAAGAACCACTGATAAATGAAGATATATTTGATTATAGGCATGAAATAAATCTTGGATGAATGCAAATATAGCTGATTGTGCGAAGATTGTCTTCTTTGTGCTTGTAACCCTATCAGGGAGGGTGAACCATGGTTTAAGTAGATTGTCTAAAAACCCCACCTTCAGCCCCTTAGGCCCTAGACAAGGGATTGGACCTTGCAACCCCTTAGGCCCTTGACTAGGGATTGGGTTATAGAAGGTTGGGGGTCCCACCTAGGCTTGTGCCCCTTAGGCCCTAGACAAGGGATTGGGCCTTGCAGCCCCTTAGGCCCTTGACTAGGGATTGGACGAATAGGAGGTGGTAGACCTTAGGCTACTTAAGGATTCCATGATTCCTCTCCCCCTGATAAGATGAGTGTTTTCGAGGTGTTGCCATGAATGGAGTATGTAGGTACTAAGTCACTAGGCAAGAAAGATTGGGATGGACAACCTCTTGAAATTTATTTGAAGGCTTCAGGGCGGATCCACCCATGGCACTCTTGCTTGTTAAATTGCATTTATGACTATGCTTATATTTTGGATATCTAGATATTAATGCTAACAAATATATGTGTGTGTGGGAATGTTGTTAATATGGTGAATGCAGATTTCAAATCAAGATTACTTAATTAAAAAGAACAATCATGTGGAAAGAAGGAACCCTAAACCTAATCAACAAATGAATTCTAGGGCAAACTGGATAAGGGACATTACATTTCACCAAACAATACATTCCCCCCATGAGTCACCTACCCTGAATGGTATAAATAGAAGGAAAATCAGGAAGAGGGGGAAACATTGAGAAATACGATCTACAATTCAGAACAACAACAACAATGATTGTTAGGCATTGGAATATAGAGTCATTTAATATATATATATAGGCATACAAGTATATATGCATAGATATAGATAAATTTTATAATGAATAAAGAATATATATGAATAAGGAAAAAATAATTATATAAACATATATATATATATATATATATATGAATACTAATGGATATAAGTAAAAGAATAATTATATATATATACATATGTGTATGAAGTATATACACATACAGGATTATGCAATAATGATACTTATAAGTAAAGATGACTCTTTAATATAAACATAAGTAGATTATGTATATTTATGAAGTGTCCTCATCCTATGATCAATCCAGTATAAGGTTGAAGGAAGACGATCAATTAGGTCTCTCTAATTGTCATAACAATGAAGAAACAATCCAAACAAATTCGGATGTGTGGATTTCCAAAGCCTAAATGCAGTAACTATAAAAGACCCATTCCCAATCCCATTCACCAACTCCATACTAGAAGAGGTGGTTGGCAACAAAATTTACTCATTCATGGATGGATTCTTTGTGCATAACCAAATAAGCATAGCTGAGGAGGACAAATTGAAAACAACATTTGTGGTAGAAGACAAAGTGTATGCATAAAACTGAATGTCATTTGGTCTATGCAATGCTCCTGCAAATCTCCAAAGAATCATCCTACACATATTTGACAAGATGTCAGTGGGAAATTTTAAGGTATTCTTGGATGAATGGTCAATCTATAGTGACAAAGACACACATTTGGAGGCTCTTTGAAAATGCATGGAACGGTGCAAAGTAGAAAGATTAGCATTGAATCCAAAGAAGGGTCGTTTCATGGTATTTCAGGGAAAATTGCTCGACCACATAATTTGTAAAGCTAGATTGAAAACTAACCCAAACAAAATATAGATGATCGTACAAATAGAAGCACCTTAGAACATCACCGGAGTAAAGTCATTCCTAGGTCATGTCGGTTACACTAGAAGATTCATCAAAACTTTGCCTAGATATCCTAACTGCTCAACATACTCACAAGAAATGGCCAATCATTCATGTGGACAAAAAACCAAACGAAGGCCTTCAAGGAAAGCTACAATTAATAAGATCACCAATCCTTGCATATCCAGATTGGAATAAAGAATTCCACGTACACGTCAATGCATCAAAATATGCAATCAAAGTAACATTAGCACAAGTGGGACCACAAGGGTTAGACCACCCAATATTCTTCGCTAATCAATTATTGTCAAAGGCAAAAAAGAACTATAGTACGACAAAAAGGGAAGTGTTGGGAATGGTCTATGCCGTACAAAAGTTCAGACATTATTTATTGGCAACACCCTTCACATTCTACATCGACCATCAAGTCCTTATGTACTTGGTGAACAAGCCGGTAATTCAAGGAAGGGTAAGCAAATGGCTCTTGCTATTCCGAGAATTCACATTCACTATTATTGTCCAACTAGGGAAAAGCCATGTCATCATCAACCAATTGTCCAGGATCAAGTTAGGCAAACCTCTAGAGGGAGTAAATGAAGATTTTCGAGACACCCACTTCTTTCAAATTGCAACACCCTTCACATTCTACATCGACCATCAAGTCCTTATGTACCTGGTGAACAAGCTGATAATTTAAGGAAGGGTAAGAAAATGGTTCTTGCTATTACGAGAATTCACATTCACTATTATGCAAATCTGAACATGAATGTTAACTGCTCAAGCTGATGTGATTTTTCAAGTTTGGTGATTATGCAAATGATTCAATGATAAATATTTGATCAGTGATTTTAATGAAGAATTTCCTATGAAGAGTTAGTATTTTTAATCGTTAAAATATCCTCTGAAAACCAAGCATGCCAATTGTTTGACACATAGTAGCATAAATCTACAAAAAGCCCGATTAATTGTAATTTTTTAAAAATCCACGACCTCCCCGTTTTTTTCCCAAAATCTGCAAAAAAAACGTTGAAAAAAGTCGATGACTTTTGGGCGATTAAATCGGGTTTAAGTTTGCAAAAAATCGCGACTTTACTTCTCACCAACCTGTTAGTCATTTCCTGCGAAAAATGAAACCCTCAAATCCACGCGAAAAGGCTATAATTTGTGGATTTTTCTTTCTCAAATCACAAAAGGAAAGCCATTGGAAGCGGCGACAAACACTAGAGGGCTCGATTTCTAGTTTTAGCATCTATTTTGGCATCTTCCAGTTTGACAACGATTTCTAGTTTGAAGCGATTTTTCTTCTTCCTTCTAGTTTGCAAGGTAGGCTTGATTTCCACTTCTGTATTTGTCTTCATAAAAAAAAATTACTGTATTTGTTTGTAAAAATATTTTGTATTATTTTATAAAATACAGTATAAAATAAAATATAAAATATTTGTATTTTATAATATAATATTATATAAAATGCAATAATAATTTAATACAGTATTTTTAACCACTAGAAAATAATAATATAATATAATATAATATTTAACCATAATAATATACTATTTAGTATTTACTATATTAATTTTTTTTTTAATTTATTGTATTAAATTATTAATTACTATTTATGCCAAAAGAACAAATATTTTGTATTTATTTTGTACAAGAATTTATTTTATTTGATTATTTTATTGACAAAATTTTGTATTTGTTTTTATTTACAAAATATAAAATTCTGTAAATTCTTTTATAAAATATAAAACAAATATTTTACATTTATTTTGTATTTATAAAATATTTACTATTTTATGCCAAAATTTTTTTTTTTGTATTTTGTAAAATGTAAATAGTAATACAGATTTTTATTTTTATTTTCTGTATTTATTTATAAAATGAAAAATACAAAATATGTATTTTTATTTATTTCAGTATTTAATTTGTATTTTGTAAAATTTAAATAGTAATATAGATTTTTTATTTATTTACTGTATTTATTTATAAAATGAAAAATACAAAATATAGTAAATTATTCTGTATTTATTTATTTGATACTTTTCATTTACTGTATTCTGTATTTGTTTATTTTTACAAAATACAAAATTCTGTAAATACTATTATTGTGTATGTATTTTACATTTTGTAAAATGTAAATACAGTAAATAAAAATAAATATTCTATATTTATTTTTGTTTACAACTTTACTGTATTTACATTTTACAAAATGAAAAACAATATTGTTCTGAAATATTTCTATAAAATTTTGTATAAAAATAAATACAAAATACAGTAGCAATTATTTAATACTGAAATACATTTTATAGTATTTTGAAATTTTGAATTCAAAATTGCTTCAGTTGTGTTCTATATAAAAAAACATACATTCAAACAACATATCCTCTAATGCAAAATACGTCATAATGCCATGTGTAAAAGACTTTGCATGGACACATTGTAAGGCAATACCGGGTTCAACAAAGGTTAAATGCAATTGGTGTTTGCGTGACATCAATGATGGCATTTATCGCTTCAAATGGCATTTGGCAAAGGAGCCTAGTAATAGCACTATTATCAGGCAAAACAAGCCCTTTAAGGGATTTATGAAAGTAAGGCTAAAAAGGCAAGAACTGGGAATGAAAAAGACTCCGGTTCTACAGAAGTTAGGGGGAATCGCTTGGAAGAGGAAGATGGTGCACATGTGTTTTCTAGGGAATTTGGGTCGACACCTTCTTCTATAGCATGTGGTCCAAACATAGGTGGAGGAAACATAAATTCCTTCTTCCCACCTCATACTACACCAAGAGCACAAACCACTTTGGAGAGTACAGGATGGAAGAAGACTGTCCATGAACAAGCAAAGAAGGCAATAGCGAATTTCTGGTACTACTCTAGCTTGCCATTCCATGTTGCCAGGTCTCCATACTAGCAAGGTATGGTGGATGCTATAGCATCTGCAGAACCTAGGTTCAAAGCCCCATCTTCTGAGTCATTGAGGCTTCCTTTGCTTAATGATGTAGTACGGGATGTTAATGAACATCAATTGATTTGGGCAAAGACTGGTTGCAACATAATGTCAGATGGAGGGGAAGATAGGAGGAATCAAACACTCATCAACTTCCTTGTGTCTTGTGATATCGGCACATTTTTTTTGAAATCTGTGGATGCATCAGACAATCAAATCTGTAGCTACATTGTTCGACATGTATGACTCAGTGGTCAAAGAAATAGGGCCACAAAATGTGGTTCAATTTATTACAGATAATGCTGCTACTTGTGTTGCTGCTGGGAGACTCTTGACAAACAAATACCCTTCCATATTTTTTACTCCATGTGCAGCACATTGCATTGATCTAACCCTAGAGGACATTGGTAAACTTGAGTGGGTTAAGGAGGTATTGCACAAGGCTCGCTCAATTACCAAATTTATCTATAATCACACGAGTTTTGTGTATGATGCACACTTTCACAGAGGGAAAGGAGTTAGTTCGACCAGGGGTGACAAGATTTGCAACACACTTCATTGCACTACAAACTCTGTGAACAAAAAATGAATCTGAAACGAAAGTTTGTTTCAAGCGAGTGGGTAGAGTTTGGCTTCTCAAATCAAGTAGATGGCATAGCAATATCAGAGTACATTTATTCTGTTAGTTTTTGGGATGCAATAGAAGAAGTACAATTTTCAGAGCCTTTAGTGAAAGTCTTGAGACTAGTGGATGGGGATAAATCTCCCATGGGATATTTGTATGAGGCCATGCATAGGGCCAAGGAGGTGATGAGGAGGAGGATGGAAAATGATAGGGACAGGTATATGCCATTATGGAACATAATTGATAGAAGATGGGATCGACAGATGCATTCTCCTCTCCATGTTGCAAGATACTATCTTAATCCAAGTTTGTACCATAACACTTTGTTTAGAGATGATGGTGAGATTGCACAGGGCTTGTTCATATGCATGGAAAAAATGTTTTCTACCACAGAACAGTTAACGACAGCTATGGGAGAGTTAGCCATGTAAAACAAGCAACGGGTTTTTTCTCATCTAAGGCTGCCGTGGAAGGCGGGAAGACCGTGCAACCAGGTAGAGTCTAAAATTTTTTGACAATCTCTCTATTTTGTGGACAAAATCATAAAATGTGTAAAAATTTAAGATATTCTTACATGACATCATCTCCATATAATTTGTTTTTCAGTGCTATGGTGGGATTTTTTTGGTCATGAAACCAAAAATCTTAGGTGGTTAGCAAAATGCATTATGAGCCAACCATGTAGTGCATCCGCTTGTGAGCATACTTGGAGTGTTTTTGAACACATACATTCAAAGAAACGCAATCACCTAACACAACAACGGATGAATGACTTGGTGTTTGTTCACCACAACCTCCGCTTGAAGCTCAAGAAAGCTCAAGGTTAGGATTTTGGTGTACTTGCAATTGCAGTTGTAAATTTGTAATTGTATTCATAATGTTTTCACTTGTAATTTGTGATGTCCCCATCACAAAGGGGCATCTAAGATAAGTATACGCTTAATATATTTATATCTTTAGATATACAATAACATGTTAAAAAAATACGCATATCAATATAGAGATAAAATATAATATTATTATATAAAATGTATAGAACAATTAAATAATAATATTGTAATTATAATATAATATAAACAAGTTAATGATTTAAATATTATAAACATTATTAAAAATATACATATATAATTAATATAAAACATAAACATCAATTAATATTGTAACTATTAAAATAAATGTGTACCATATCAATATAAAAATATATTAATATGAAATAACAAATATAATAAATATATAGGCAAATTATTGTTATTACATTCTAGTATTAAATAACTTAATATCAAAAAATAATAATAATAAATAAATATTATAATCATTGCATATCAAAGATTGTAATATATTAGAATAAAATAATAATAAGATATTAGCAAATTGGTTTTATTATTATACTTTAATGTTAAAACATGTTCAATAAAACATCAAAATAAAATAATAAAACAAGTATATAATCTGAAATATCATAATTATTAGTAATAATATATTATTTTCAAAATAGATATTATTGTGATAATTAACCTTTAAAGGCAACAATTAAATCTAACAAAGGGATACATTTTGTGAAAAGTCACCTCTTTCACCAAACAATACATTCCCCCCATGAGTCACCTACCTTGAATGGTATAAATAGAAGGAAGGAAAATAAGGAAGAGGGAAGGAAGGACCTGGATAAATACGATCTGCTATTCAGAACAATAACAACAATGATTGTTATGCATTGGAATATAGAGTCATTTAATATATATATTATCTAATAGGCATACAAGTATATATGCATAGATATAGATAAATTTAATAATGAATAATATGCAATGAATAAAGAATATATATATGAATAAGGAAAGAATAATTATATAAACATATATATATATATGAATATTAATGGATATAAGTAAAAGAATAATTATATATATAGATCTATATGTATATGTATTTTATCATTATGCACTGATGATGCTTGCTGCAATTTTTAAACTTTATAAGTAATTATGATTATTTGATATAAAAATGAATAGATTTATGAATGTTTTTATAATATGATTGATCAGGAAAAGGAGAAAAAGAATATAGTTTGAACACTAAATCATCATAAAGGATATCTTCAGAAGATCAAGGCAAGAATTATGGTAAATCCCAAAGGGGGACATTACAGTGGTATTAGAGCATCTTTCCTGCCATCCTGTGTGTGCTTGAGCTAGTTGCCTACTTACTTGAGCTGGTTGCTTGTGTGCTAGAGCTAGTTGCCTACTTGCTTGAGCTAGTTGCTTGCTTGCTTGAGATACTTGCTTACATGCTTGAGCTGGTTGCCTACTTGCTTGATTTGGTTGCTTGTATGCTTGAGCTACTTGCTTGTCTACTTAAGCTACTTGCCTACTTGCTTGAGCTGATTACTTTCATGCTTGAGCTACTTGCTTACATGTTTGAGTTGGTTGCCTACTTGCTTGAGCTAGTTGCTTGTATGCTTGAGCTACTTGCATGAGCTAATTACTTGCATGCTTGAGCTGATTACTTGCGTGCTTAAGCTGGTTGCTTGTGTGCTTGATCTGGTTGCTTGCGTTCTTGAGCTGCTTACTTGTCTACTTGATCTAGTTGCATACTTGCTGGAGCTACTTGCTTACTCGCTTGTCTACTTGAGCTACTTGCTTAAGTGCTTAAGCCACTTGCCTATGTGTTTGAGTTGCTTCTTTTCCTAGTTAAGCTGCTTGCTTGTGTGCTTGAGCTACCTAGATGATGAAGTACAACTCACCTTAGAGCCTGAAGTTATCTTGGATACGCGGGAAAGGAAATTAAGGAATAGAGTCATCACCGAGTTCTTAATTAAAGGGAAGGGACTTTCGGAAGATGATGCCACATGGAAAAAAGAAGAAGAGTCAATTAAGACCTTTAAAGATGAAATTCAGGATCAACAAAACTTGATGGTTCTTAATTAGAACAAGATGGACTATAGATGTAAAACTTTCAAACAACTAATAAAATATTCTTTTTGAGTATAAGGATTAGACTTGGATAAGACTCCCTAGAGGAGGAATCCAAGGAGAAGCAAAGACCTGGATAAGACTCCCCAGAGGAGGAATCTAGAAGATCTTGGATAAGACTCCCTAGAGGAGGAATCCAAGGGAACAAAAGACGGATAAGGCTCCCCAGAGGAGGAATCCAAGAGAACTTGGATAAGACTCCCTAGAGGAGGAATCCAAGGGAACAAAAGTTGGATAAGACTCCCTAGAGGAGGAATCCAAAAGACCTGGATAAGACTTCCAATAGGAGGAATCCAAAAGAACTTGGATAAGACTCCTTAGAGGAGGAATCCAAGGAGAAGCAAAGACCTAGATAAGACTTCCCAGAGGAGGAATCTAGAAGATCTTGGATAAGACTCCCTAAAGGAGGAATCCAAGGGAACAAAAGATGGATAAAACTCCCTAGAGGAGGAATCCAAAAGACCTGGATAAGACTCCCCAGAGGAGGAATCTGGAAGGACTTGGATAAGACTCCCCAGAGGAAGAATCCAAGAGAGCTTGGATAAGACTCCCTAGAGGAGGAATCCAAAAGACTTGGATAAGACTCCTAGAGGAGGAATCCAAGGAAAAGCAAGAAACCTGGATAAGACTCCATCGAGAGGAATCTAGAAAGATTGGATAAGACTCCCTAGAGGAGGAATCCAAAAAAGCCTTGGATAAGACTCCCTAGAGGAGGAATCTAGAAGGCTTGAAAGAAGACTAGCAAGATTGAGGAAGAAGAGCGCATGGATTGCTTGAGGACAAGCAAAATCAAAGCGGGGGAGACTTGTGATGTCCCCATCACAAAGATAAGTATATATTTAATATATTTTTATTTTAATGGATATACTTATTCAAATAGAATAATCATTATAAAACTTTATCATTTAAAAACGTGACTAACCTATGTGCCGTTAATGACAGATAAGAGGAAGAGATCCTAGGAGAAACTAAAGTGATTTTCGCTTGAGGACAAGCAAAGTCAAGCGGAGGAACTTGTGATGTCCCCATCACAAAGAGGCATCTGAGATAAGTATACGCTTAATATATTTATATCTTTAGATATACAATAACATGTTAAAAAAATACGCATATCAATATAGAGATAAAATATAATATTATTAGATAAAATGTATAGAACAATTAAATAATAATATTGTAATTATAATATAATATAAACAAGTTAATGATTTAAATATTATAAACATTATTAAAAATATACATATATAATTAATATAAAACATAAACATCAATTAATATTGTAACTATTAAATATAAAATAAATGTGTACCATATCAATATAAAAATATATTAATATGAAATAACAAATATAATAAGTATATAGGCAAATTATTGTTATTACATTCTAGTATTAAATAACTTAATATCAAAAATTAATAATAATAAATAAATATTATAATCATTGCACATCAAAGATTGTAATATATTAGAATAAAATAATAATAAGATATTAGCAAATTGGTTTTATTGTTATATTTTAATGTTAAAATATGTTCAATAAAACATCAAAATAAAATAATAAAATAAGTATATAATCTGAAATATCATAATTATGAATAATACTAATAATATATTATTTTCAAAATAGATATTATTGTGATAATAAGCCTTTAAAGGCAGCAATTAAATCTAACAAAGGAATATATTTTATGAAAAGTCACCTCTTTCACCAAACAATACATTCCCCCCATGAGTCACCTACCTTGAATGGTATAAATAGAAGGAAGGAAAATAAGGAAGAGGGAAGGAAGGACATGGATAAATACGATCTGCAATTCAGAACATAAGCAAAAATGATTGTTATGCATTGGAATATAAAGTCATTTAATATATATATTATCTAATAAGCATACAAGTATATATGCATAGATATAGATAAATTTTATAATGAATAATATGCAATGAATAAAGAATATATATATTAATAAGGAAAAAATAATTATATAAACATATATATATATATGAATACTAATAGATATAAGTAAAAGAATAATTATATATATATATATATAGATCTATATGTTTATGTATTATACCATTATGCACTAATGATGATTGTTGCAATTATTAAATCTTATAAGTAATTGTGATTATTTGATATAAAAATGAATAGATTTATGAATGTTTTTATCTTATGATTGATCAGGAAAAGGAGAAAAAGAATATAGTTTGAACACTAAACCATCATAAAGGATATCTTCAGAAGATCAAGGCAAGAATTATGGTAAATCCCAAAGGGGGACATTACATAATCCCAAGAGTAATTTGTCCATGGCCAAAACTAGGTACCATTGAGGATGCTGAGCCAATTAACTTTGATGAGATTGATCTAGAGAATGAGTGGATTGCTAATGATGACGAAACTCTTGAGTTTGAGGATTTTGAGATCCTAAAGGAGGCCAACTGGGATCCTCATGACATTGAAGGCCTTAGGAGAGGCTCTGCCCCAGGAGCTTCATCATCAGGACCTGCAACCCTCTAGCATAGCTCTATTTATAGTAGCAACTAGCAAGAGTCATTGGCTACTTTTGATCGTTTGAAACCTTGTACTCAGTTTATAGGTTGACTTTGTACAAACTATATTGTAATTGAAATTTTGTAATCTATCAGTTATGCATTGTGAACTAATGCTTTGAAAGATGTGGAATGCAATGTAATCAGCGATATGAATATAAACAACAAAATCTATTTTCTATGATTCATTAGTTAAACTCTCTATTTTATTTCCTCTCTATATCTCTATTGCTATGGAAATGCCTTCCAATTAAAAAAAAACAAATTTGTCACTTATTCTACAATTTTTTACATTTTTTAAAAATTCGATTTTTTTCCGACTTTTTCAAAAAATTTTGAACTTTTGGTTTGCCGTTTTTTTCCCCAAAATATTTTTGTTGCTATGGTTTGACAATATGCCTGCATTGTCTGACTAAGCCAAATCGAAATTTTTTGTTCCATTTGGGGTAGGACACTTTAGTGGTATCAGAGCAGTTTCCTACCATCCTGTGTTGGGTTTAATCAATATTTAGTTAGCTTACATTTGTCAACATTTGAGTGACCAACACTCATTGATCAAGTTTCATAGTTTCCAGTCTCGGATTTGAGTTATGGGTTCAAGCAGTGATAGAGAAATGGTATCGGGTGATAGGAAGTGGTTGGCCAGAATTATCTATGAACAGGGTACCAAACTTGGCAGTCAACCTCAATCTGGGTATGATACTTTGGTCACGTTGAGAAGACTGGAAGAATGTTTAAGTCTTGTTGAGCAGCCACCTTCATTGATACAGATTGCTATTACTCCAACAGTGACTTCGTTGGGTGAGCTTAAGTATTTGAGACACAAAGACAATGAGATTAGGCTCACTGTTGCCCTTTGCATTAGTCAATTGATAAGGATCACAACTCCTTAGGTTCCCTATGATGTGGTCACAATGAGGGAAGTATTGTAGCTGATTGTTGACAGTTTGGTTGGGATAGGTGATATTAGCAGTCCTACTCTTGGAAAGAGGACCAAAATCCTTGAGCTGATGGCAAAGGTGAGATTGTGCATTGTCATGATCGATTATGATTGTAATGATCTTTTTTTGTGGATGTTCCATCTCTTCTTGGATTTCGTCAGTGAGAGGCATGGCAAATCTATCCAGGACTACATGAGGGCTATTATGTCTTCCATTATTAATGACAATGATGACATCTCTCAACCTATCTTGTCCTTACTTCTAGCTATTCATAGGCAAGAACACGTGTTATCTCCAGTTGCAAGTGATTTCAGCACAGTGTCTTCGAATAGTGTGAGGGTAAGCTAAGGCCCTACTTGTTCGTTGAGGAGCAGGTGCAAGAAAAGAGGGTAAGATTTGAAGTGGATGAAGATGAGGTCTTACATCTCGATGATAGTTTTGCAGAAGCTCTTGATGTTACTTTCAGCGCTCAAGAAGTTGTTATTAGCCGTGATAAAAATTCTGATTTTTATGACAGCAATCATTTTTTTGAGCGTAACCATGATTTAAATGTTATGGCACATGAGGAGAATCTTGTAGAAGGGACTTCTAATGTTGGCACACAAGCTATGAGTGTCAAACAAGAGGAATGCATGGAGAATACAAACCATAACAATTCTATTTTTTGTGACAGCAGTCTGATATCTTTACATCAACATGAGATAACCACCATTACACATGAGAATGATGGTTGTGAGGGGTTGTCTAATGTTGATACTCAAGCTGTGGGTATTAAGATGCATTATGTGTTGTGGATTCATGCCACAACAAGACTAATTTTACAGATCAGACCATGAAAGATAAATCATAAAATTTATTTAATGGAGAATGGACCTAGGATAGCTCTTTGGATGAACAAGCATCTACTTCGGAAGAAGTGTGCAATGATAATGTCAAATCAACAACTTCTAACATGTCAGTTGAGCCATCCTATGAGGTATATAACAGCAGTACCTTTGTTGATAATGTGTGCAAAATTGATGGCACACATGATGATGATTCAACCTCTTATCATAGTACCGATTTCAAATTAGAAAATTTGTGTAGAGATGTTTTGACACAGGGGTATCATCATTTGGCAGGGAAATTGAAGGTAAATGATAGTATGATTGCTACTGCCTTAGAGCATTTTGATGTTGCTCGGCAAATGTTGGAAAATTATTGTTGGAGTACTCCTGAGGAAGATGAGCATTGTGATAATGGACTTTCCCCCGTAAAGTTTCAAACACTTAGAGATGCAATTGGGGTAATGAAGAATAATTACCTACAACTATTATCAAATAGAGATCATCTTCTCATGCTTGATGGTATCTATTATGATGCTCTAAAGGGAAAGAAAGAGGAGGTTGATGAGCTCACCTATGAGCTTGAGGTCACCACAGACTCATTGAAGAGCGCTCAAACAACCCTTCACGAGTCAAAGTTACAGATAGATGAGCTTATCGTGGAGTTGAGTTTAGCACAGTCGTCATCCCCAGTAGATACAATTCCGATATCTATGACAGTTACTGGTGATGAGCATACATCCACGGGTAGTGGTAAGGAGCACACTGAGGATGTGGCTATGTTCATTACATTTATAGGTGCAGGTGACATAGATGGGATGAGTGCATTGGTTGACAGTAGCAGAGAACCATATGTTGCATCAGGTTCTCTGAGGATAGTCCCATTTCAGGTGATGCGGAGCAGGTTATTGATAGCTCTTGTGATGAGGTGGTGGATTCTACAGAGAGTTGTGTGATTGATCACAACACTATTCCATCTTTTTCACAAGAGATATGTAGGGCGTTGCCCAGTGAGGAAATTGGTTCTCATGTTGATTTGTTTCCCTTTCTTGGAAGCAAGTCAATTATAAAATCCCATGCACCTGATTTTGATCGAAAATTTATTGAGCCAAAAAGATGGAGATATCAGTTGAAGGTTACAGGAGAGAAGGTCGATTCAACCTTATCTCGTTTTGATTGCACTCATAAATATGTTGAGTACCTTCTTTGGACAGCAAAATTTGAGGAGAGACGGTATGGGGTCTCGGCTGGTACTCACATTCGTGACTTGCGGTTTATCAGGAGCGCTTTGGAGGAAATTAAGTCAGAGTACCTTCATTTGCTTCATGATAAAGAGTTTGCTATTAGGTACGCAGAGAAGGTTGGTAGAGCATCCACCCAATTAGCCATTCACTATCAAAGGCATGAGCCATCTTTTGATTCGAGTGATGAGGAGAGTATTCCCCATGACTATGACGGTCAACCATTGACACAGGCAGGTGCATTTTATCTTGACTGCATAGTTAGGAGCGCTCATCTATAGTGTCCCTTGCTGATTCTGATGTAAATTTTTAGTTTCAATGCTTGGACATTTCGTCAAACACGTGTTGCAAGCTCGTTCTTGGCTGGAAGTGTTTGCACTTTTGCTTTTCTCTTTGTAATGGTGATGAAATGCATAAAGGAACTAGTCTAACGATATCAAATGACTTCCAATGCAACAAATATGAAATGCAAATATTTTTGTGATCTTCCAAATGCAAATAGATAACTGATATTCATGCAAGTATGTTGCTACAATCAATTGTCATTATGACAAACAGTTTTCATTTGCACAATATCTCCAAGATGATAGCTCCTAATTTACAAAGCACTTCAATATAACTCAGTCCTATTGATGCAATACTGTAAATGACAATAGTCCTTGAAATGCAATTACACCACTTTACTACAGATTTCTCTAGACTTCATCCAAATACAAATATATCTAGAAATGACGCTGTAAGAAGCTATGGCAACAGTGTAGGAACCACTTGAATCTGCCCAAAAAAGAACGACTATTTGCTACCATAAGATACACACCACTAAGTTCACTATGAATAAAATCCCTTAGTTTGTCTTTGGCCTTTAGTGGCAGAATGAGTAGGTCAAATCACTTCTTATAATTTGTAAATGTTCCCCAAGCAATGCCAATATTGTCGAAGGCACCCCTCTTTCCAATAATTGAAGTCATTTCTTATGAAGGCTAGAATGCATTCACAAAGTCTCAAAATCGACTTATTCTAAGCTCCACAATCATGACTCCTAAAGAAATACGATTATTTTCTATCCAACAAGAGACTCTTTCTCCATGCCATTGTTCAAAGCCCCACTTTCATCGATGCAATCATACAAACAAGGAGCACCCGATATACTGCCAAATATCTTTTTGTCCTATCTGGATTTTGTCTCTTTAATATAAACGTCTTCAACATGTGATGATTGGATTTGTCTTCCTCTGAATATTCTCCAAATTCTTGTCTTATCTTCCTTTGTCAATTTCCAAAAGGTGTTAGCTACCGTAGATATTATTTTGTCTTATCTATGTGATTAATACCACGTCTATCTCTTTCCATTCTCTCATACATTTTCTTTTGACGTCTATCCCTGATGATTGGCGTGGATTCCCCTTTATGACCCGATCAAGGTCGTGTCTTTTCTGGATGCTAAAGATGCGTCGGTTTCTTATCATGCCCTTTATTATAATGTTAATATTTGTTATATTTGTTTTATTTAAATGTCTTAGGTTAATATATATATATTTTCAATATTTATTTTATCGTTTAACTTGTCAATATTGATATTTATTTCAAATATTATTTTATGTATATATTTTATATTTTATAACGTTATTTATTATTATAATATTGTTTTTAACAATTATAATTAAATGGTTAATAATTTTAGATATGCTTCTTAGTTGTTTAAATGGTACAATTTCGGGGACATGACATCATCACTTCTCCTTTAGTCCACACACTGAGGATTTGATGATGCATAGGTGTGGATTGGCTCAAGATTTATACCATCTATTGTGGGATGAAGAGTTACCATCTATAGAAGATGGTACTAGAGACTGTAGGTGCCCGACTCAGTTGTTGGCAAGGGATTACTTGCAGGATCAGATGTCAGTTTCCCATCATGCTGATATGTATTTGATAGAGTTTGCAACTTCTAGGTCTCAAAATTTTCCATTGGAGACAGGGCTACAGGGAGGTTGTAGTGGCAATAGGCATGATGGCATGGTTGGTTCATTTCGCGGTGATGGAGAAAAGTTATATCATTTCCTCAACTTGGGAGGAGCAGTTACATATCTTCCAACACGTATGTGGGATAGTCAGCACATCCATAGGAGGTTAGCAGAGGATGGAGGGAGATGTGTTGCCGACACTTTGAGATATTCTTACCTCTTCATGGCTAATGGATGTGAGTGGCGGTTGTGTTGGGATCCATGTGGTGACAGGTATGGCACTGTAGTTTGGGTGGATCCCGATGGGTTGCTTCATCATTTTCAGCATGATGAAGTTGATGTTAGAATAGCATTGTAGAAGTCAGACGATGTTATGCATGGCAGACTTCCATTCTGGGTTTGGGGTCCAAGAATATGTTGCATTGTTGTTACGATTGGTAGATTGTCCGACATTGGGCTAGTTGCCTACAGTGATGTTGAGCATAGTTTGATTTCTACCTAGTGGATACAAAGGATATATTGTTGGGCATTCTACTGGTTGCGTCTTTCTGGTGAACTTTTTTCCATGACACATGGTACAGGGGTTGACCTTGGTCTGTGTGTTTTTTTTGGTGCGGCGAGGGTTATTTGCATTCATGTGGGTCATTCTACAGTTCTTCCTTTGGGCCTTTTGTGGTGGTGTTATTTGTTTAGTTGCAATTGCTCGAGGACAAGCAATTTCAAGGAGGGCGGACTGTAATGTCCCCTTTTTGAGCGTGCATCGGAGTTTGGTGGTTTAGCCTATCTTTGAGTCCTCGTACGCTAATCAGGGTGATTAGAGGGCCCAATGTTGGAGTTTGCTAGTTCTTCAATTGGCCGTTGGCAATGTTTTCATCTCTTGATCTTTGACGAATTCAAAGGTTATGTTATTTAGGGTGTTTTGGCTCCGTTTTATATACTTACTATTTATATTAAGTTAGTGTGTGGATAGAGGCCAACCTTACTATTTTTAGTAAGGCACCTTGGTGAGCAGTGAACACAGTGGGCTACCTCCTGGCATAGACAAAATTGATAAATGAGGTTTATTAATGGAGTTAAGAAATTTAATTATTTATAAGTGACTATTTGACTTTATTATAAAGGCATTTAATATCATGAAGTCAAAATATAAAGTGCACATCATTTAAATATTAAGGTGGATATGATATGACTTCATTTGACTTTATTTTAAAAGGGGATTTAATGATATAAAGTCAAATATTAAAGTTATGATATTGGGTGCCCACTTTATGAGATGGCATTAAATACCAAAAGCAAATATTAAGTAAAAGTTATTTATTATATTTTAATGTAAAAATGCCTCATTGGGAATCGAACCATTTGGAGAAGGATACATAAAGGCATTTTGAAAAGCAAATGGATATTATTGATCATTCGTTCAACTTGGCTTTGTGCTTTGGCATTTTGGAGGTGAGACCTAGGGTTTTGCTGCAAGCGATCTTGGAGAGCGTAGCTTCTCTTGATTCGAGCTTTACGAGGGTGTGAAAGGTCATTTGAGGTTTGCTGATTGGTGTCTTTATCTCAGAAGTCACATTGTGCTTAAAAGTGGAAATATACATTGCTGGTTGTGCCTTCTTCATTGGCACGTGGGAATCATTAGTGTGCAGATTAGAGTGAAAATCTTAAACATTTACAAGGGTTTGAAGAGCAGTTTTCAGATTGTTGAAAGAACCATCATTGGAGACACATACTTTGTAATGTCCCTTCCTTAGGCAGCTCAGACTATAGTGGAGGTTGGCCTACTATTAGGGTTCTTGTAGGTCAGCAAAATGGTTAGGGGACCCAACCGGGGGTTGTAGAGTTTTGCTGGGAGCCTTACGAATCTTTCAATTTGGAGTTCAGTTGATGAATCCATTAATAAAGTGAAAAATTTAAAGTGTGCTTTATGGGAATAGTAAAAACTGAATAGTAATTGAAAATCATAAGGTGAATACTGAAAAGTGCCCCCATCCTAACAACTCAAGTTGTTTTTAAAAAGTGGCCATTTTCTTTGGATGAGGAAAGACCCTCAAGAAAATTATTTTATTGACTTTTATTAAAAAATGTCCATGAGAGGTTATAAAGCAATGTGTTGGGCTCCTTTTTGAGCATTCTACTCTCATTTTAACAAAACACTTTGCAGGTTTGAGCTTTGGAGAAGGGTATTAGCATTGTTTTAACCTTCTAAGAATGAAAACTCTCAAAGGCTATCGTGAATTGGATGAGACCTCAGTTCACCTTTGAGGAGGGCCTACTTTGGGTTTCATTGGAGGACTTTTAGGTGGTTATTTTTCAGATCTGAGTTTGCAGCAGTGTTATATCATCATACTTCTTCAGATCAGAGGCTACCATTGATAGATCGAACCTCTCCCAGGCCAATACTATCACATATTTGCATTCTACTTGCTGGTAGCAGACAGCTAGGGTTTTGGAGGTCAGATTTGTCAATTTGGAGAGCAGATTTATGGAGTTTGGTGACTGATTTTGCTAGCCGTTCCATCCTCAAGGGCAGTCGTACCATCTATGTCGCTGCTAGGGTTTGGACATAATATTGGGGAGCAGATCTGATTTGTAATCCTGTATTTCACTGGAATTTCATCAATAAAATTCATTTGCAAGTTAGCATTGGACTCCGGGTATGACTAGTTGATGGATGGTGTTCCTAAATTTTTAATTTTACAATTTTATATATGGCTGTTTGAAATTAGAAAAATTATCAGTTTAATTCTTTTGTATCTCAAGACCAAATTGCATTCATATTTGGTAAAACTCAAAAGTCACAAAAAAATCAGAAAAAATGCAAAGACTGTTACATACCAATTGTATAGCTACCATTGCATAGGGCAATTGAATGTAATGTTTGAATCTTCGAGATTAATAAAACATGTTTTTGCTATCAAAATGAATGAGTTATATTTAAATGATTGTTTCATCTAATTGATACTTCTATTGATGTTATCCTTGATGATTGTTGCATGCATAGTATTCAATTGTGAATATTCTAACTTAAGATGTTTTGTATACTGCAAATGTTATGAGCAAGTAACTGCCGTGGTTTTGTGCCAATGGATGCAGGAACAAGAACTATTCCTCCAGGCGGAGGGGAGACATCACTCGAGAGAGGGGCTTGGTTGGATAACCGGTAAAGTTAATCAAATTGAGCATACACACACTTCACTAAGGATTTTGGGAATTGAGTCAGGTTGAGTTGTCTTAATAAGTCATCCTTAGGCTTAGGAGTTTTGGATTACTTCTTTATGCTTTATGAGTGGTGTTACTTGTTGACTGACTTACTATCCTGTGAGGCTTGAATGTGAAATGTGAACTGATAAGTGTGGTATAGACAGGATGTATATGCGTATACATGTACCACTCATATGTACGTAACAACATGTATGACATGTCGATACAGATGTATGATGGGCAATTATTATGCCATACACATGTGTCGACATGGCATACATACGGATATGTATACATGGCTGGCACACCTATAAACATATGCACACTAGCTATAATGTTGTTATAACGTTATATTGATGCCTGGAATTTACAGTTAAACGTATATATACATGTTTGTACAAACATGTGTATTAAAAGTACGCTGATTGGCCTGTAATACACGTATTTGGATAATTAAATACAAATATGTATAGATATATTTAAATGTAAATATTTGAATGTGTTTATATATATATTTCATAATATATTTAATATAAACGTTATTATAGTTTTACCTGGAATAAAATATATAGATATATCTATAGTAATATTTAAATATTATATATATATATACGGTAAATAAAACTATAATAGGATATAGATTTAATATAATGCAAAATATAAATATAACATTTTAATTTATATTTTAAAATAAATATTACCTTGGAAAATAAATAAATTTGACTTGTATAGTCATTTGGCAAATAATATGTATCTACCATGAGTAAAATAAATAAATGACATTTATAGTCTTGTGGTTAAAATCGTATGAAATATTTTGAGGAATAAATAAATGTATTTTACTTTGGACAATATAAGAGGTTTATCGAATACTTTGTAAACTTTTAAATAAAAGACTTAACAATGAAATGCGTAGAATATTCGTAACTCCTCTCACCGTAAATTGACTGGGAGAAATTACGCCAAAAGTTATAATGTTATTTGCTAAATTCGAAACCTTTGAAAAAAATAGAAAAGAAAAAAACGGAAATGGTGCGGCTATGAACACGTGTGGGAGGAAGACCTGGTCGTACTTGGTAAAATCCGTCATTCTGGAAATACGTAAGGAGCCTAGAGATTAGGCCAGGTGCGGTGCATTAGGCAAGGACGTTTTCTGCAAAAGTAAAATCCGCCATTTCAGGACGCTTATGAGGAATAACACTTGTAGGTGTCTATCATTCGTAATTTACCATGTGAGAGTGGAAACATTCTTCATAAATTAGGTCGAATCATCTCTCCTTTTGCTGAGTATCATGCTAGATTATTGCCACTGCATATGTTGACATTTTCAATGAGAAAGATGTCGAATTCTCATGCCTAAAATGTAGTAAGCATGAGAATTCGAAACCTATATATATAGGAGTTTCTCTCATTGTGATATACACCAATTTCCTATCTCTTTTACTTAAATCCGAATTCCTTTGTGAGAGCCATATTTTGACATTGTTGTAGAAGCATTTGTTTGAGAACCATATTTTGACATTGCTGTAGAAGCATTTGTTTGAGAACCCTATTCTGTCATTGTTGTAGAAGCATTTGCTTTGAGAACCATATTCTGTCATTGCTGTATAGCATTTGCTTGAGAGCCAATTTGCTTATATCCATCCCCATTTCTGAGAGACTGGTATTTATTTGCTGCTAGCATAAAATACAAAACCAGTAATAGAAACCAGAATTGAGAGGAGTGATACTAAAGGAGGAAGAGAGATAGCTGCAGATTGGAATCATTTACAGCAAAGAAACATGCATGTGAAATGTCTTTGATTACCTCTATTGATTTAATTAATCTGCTTGATTAAATTCTGTATTACTTTGCTTTGTGATATGAAATAAATTAGGGAAAGCTTGTTTGTGAAAGGAATGCTGGTTTGTAAAAAAGGTAGCTTGTTATTCAGAAATACTTAATTTCATTGAGGAAGCTTGTTTTTTAGTAAATAGCTTGATTTCAATAGAATAGCTTGAATTATTGGGAATGACTTGTTTATAAAAGGAAAACTCGTTCATAAGGGGAAAAGCCTATTTATAGCTTGTTATGGAAGAATAGATAGTCCATGTTATAAAGGGAATGTTTGAAATGAATTTATTTGAATACTGCTTGAATTCCTTATATAAAGGAAAAGAGGAACTAGTTATTAAATACTAGGACGAGGGTGGAACCAGTACCAAGGTAGTCTAAAGCTTTAAAGTTAGTAGGTTAACTAGGAAAAGCTATGTACTCCATGGATAAAGGATTCCATGTTAGGAGTTACCCGAGGGACCCTTGTTGACTGCATTTCATTTCCTGATTAAGTAGTTTGTTTGAAGGTAGGTTGTCTGAAACATGATATACCTCCCTTATGTAGCTATTGAAGTAGAATGTCTAAAGGTAGGTAATCTGAAACAGGATATACCTATCTTGTGTAAATCTCTTAGAAAAATGTTGTAGGTAAGTCTGGGATAAAAGATTATCCAAAATTAAAGGACGATACCTATGCGTAGTGTAAGATAGCCTTAAGTAAAATCGGCCCTGAGTAATGTATATGATAGATGACCTTCATTCGAAGTACTGAATGTGAATACTTTGGCCAAAGTAGTGGAAGGTATGATATCCACTTAGATGTGAGATAATTGAGACTACACTATCAGTTCATTGTGATCCATCATGCTAGTTCGAGATCGTGAAATAGCAAGTTCTAGATGTATAGGACACAACACTATGCTCAATTGGGTTGTCGCAGCCGGTTACTTTACCAATCTCTTCGTTCGAAGGGAGGGCCATCTATTGAATGATAGATGTGCGGGGGACCGCATTAACAGTCTGTGGTTGGTGGAAAAGCGCCTGAGTGATGTTTCTCCTCCATAGCAGGCGACAAATACACCAAGATTTGAAAGAAAGGAAACCTGGACCATCTTACTACTATTTGTGCAAAAGCTTATGAGCTATGTATGTAATTGTTTTACTTTTGTACTCTGATTTATATTTGCAATGGAAATGGAATCCATGTGGAAATATATATTGTAACTTGCATGTATTTATCAATAAAGAAAGGAAGAATTTTATTGTAATGTCTTTGTTATTTGTTACATTTACATGTTTGAGGTGAACTGTGGAAAAAATTTAATTACCCAAGGATGGGGTCGTTACAAAGACAAAACAAAAACAAAAACCTACCTATTCGCTGGTCAAAGACTTTGGAAAGACAAAACTCAGAAATTCAGATCAGATTTGGGTTGGGGATCTTTCAGTGGTATCAGAGCCATAATCTTGCCAGCCTGTTGGGTAATGATTGCATTCAATTGGTGTGAAATTACTTGTGCACTAGTCAGTTTGGATTTGGCTTTCAGTTGGGACAGCGAAAAAGGTCATCATGGTAAGGTTGTTTGGCAATAAACAGGCATGGAAACAAAGTGAGCAAACACAATACAAGACCATAGGAAAATTGCAGCATTTAAATGATTCACTTTCAAGGTTGGGACTCTCTAAAGGATCATCCTAACTTCCTACTAGCAAAAGCCCAACACCACAAAACAAAGAAGCAGTGGTGATTAGCATATTTGAGGAGTATAGCGTTCTTCCTCAACGTGTTAAGGAGAGTTTTCCTTTCAAGGACTACATGGACATGCACCCAAATCTTTGCCACAAGACTGAGCATGCAAGGAAGGAGTATCACACTATAGCTTTTGAATTGTTTAGAGAATCTTCACATTTGGTTGATACAACTCTCCATGAGAATGATTGGGTGTCTTCAAGTTCCAATGAGGTATGCAAAAGTTTATATTATGAATTTGATAGACATGCTGATTTGAATCAAGAAGGAATTAGGACAGCCTTGGGTAATGATTTGTCTACATCATCCTTGCAAGAGGTTTCACAAGAGGCTCCTACATTAGAGGTTAGCATAGTTCATGCCAGTGCTTTGGATAGCAATGGTGTGGACTCTTTGGGTGATCATAAAGCATCTTCTAGTGTGATAGTTGATTCCAATAATGTCACATCACCTACACATGAAGAAAAATCAAAAGATAGCAAAGAAAGCGTCAGGAAAGAAGGAGAGCTAAAGGTGCAAGAACAAGGAAAGAAAGAAGAATCACTTGCTTGTGATCTGCAGCCTACTAGTGATCATGTTCAATGCAAAAATCAATCAGTATGTGAGAGTCCTAAAGAAGTTAAAACTTTGGTTCATGAGGAGTTGCCTATTGAACCATTGAGTCTTCATTGTGACCACAAAGTGGAAGAAATTACAGTCATGGACCAGCCCTTTAGAGATGTTGTAAATATGATACCTAGGTATGGCACCTATTATGACTTTTGCAACTACAGCTATAATCATGAGGTAGCATCCATTTCACATGAAGGTAATAATGTTTCTGCATCTTCCTATGTTGGTACTCAAGTTGAGAATGTTACACATAAGATATATGTTGGGGATCCAAGCCACAAAGGTCTTGATTTTGTTCACCATACTATGGAAGATGTTAAAAGGACACAACGGTTGTGTGATGGGTGGTCTATAAGAGCTAACAAGGCCAAGATGCTTGCTGCCCAAGCAAGACAACACTTACAAGTGGTTAAGGAAAGTTGCAATCTAATATAGAATACAAGAAGACAAAGAGAATCACACATTAGATCCTTATTTCTTTCAAAGGAAGAATGTGTGGAAGTTGAATATACAAGGGAAGAGATTCTTGAGGTAACCCCACAAGAAGAGCATGTTGAGTTGTGTTGGTCTAGTTGGCATCATGAAGTTTATGACTTTCCTCTTTTGGAGAGGACCTTGAAAGCTCAAAAAGATGATGATATTGGTCACACACTTGATGGATCAGCCACAAGTGTTATATCCAATTGTGTGGAATGGACATTATTCGTTTCATTATGGTTAGTCATGCATCATCTACAATGAAAGGACAATTGCTAAGATCATATGAAGCATTTTGTTTTAGAGAGCTGATTAGGGAGACTTGGAGGTTTCTTACTAAGAAGATCTTGCAATTTGATAATTGTTGGTTCATCTTGCATACTACACCTTGGAGTTTGCTAGTAAAGGAAAATATATCAATTATGGAGGTGATGGTATGGATTAGAAAATGGGACAGCAATATTTTGACATCACATGAGCATGAGTCCAAGATAGATATGCATGAGGTGGTGGTGGGAACTTCTACTTGCCAACAATCTGAGTATATAACAGCAGTGGGAATAGAACATGAATCAAATTGTATGTTGATGCCTCACCCTTATGATGTTGATACTTGATTGAATATAAGGATTTCATGGCTTCAAAACTTGATATGCTACAAGATTGGGCTGCCAAGTGTATGCAAGTGTGCTCTTGCATTAAAGATTTCCAGGGTAATGAAAGAAAAGGTACAATCAGTCCTAAGTCCTAAATCTCTAGTTGGGGACAACAACGTTATACTTTTTCATTTACATGAACTTGCAAACCCTATTCATGGAGTAGTTGGTGACAATGAGCTTCCAAATGATAGCTTATGTAATGTCCCTGTCTCAGTTTACCATAATTCTTGCCTTGATTTTCTGAAGATATCCTTTATGATGGTTTAGTGTTCAAACTATGTTCTTTTTCTCCCTTTCTTGATCAATCATAAGATAAAGACATTCATTAATTTATTTATTTTTATATCAAATAATCACAATTACTTATAAGGTTTAATAATTGCAACAAGCATCATTAGTGCATAATTGTATAATACATATACATATATATATATATATAATTATTCTTTTACTTATATCCATTAGTATTCATATATATATATATATATGTTTATATAATTATTCTTTCCTTATTCATATATATATTCTTTATTCATTGCATATTATTCATTATAAAATTTATCTATATCTATGCATATATACTTGTATGCCTATTAAATAATATATATATTAAATAACTATATTCCAATGCATAACAATCATTGTTGTTGCTGTTTTGAATTGCAGATCGTATTTATCCAGGTCTATATTTTTTCCTTCTTTATTTTCCTTCCTTCTATTTATACCATTCAAGGTAGGTGACTCATGGGGAGAATGTATTGTTTGGTGAAAGAGGTGACTTTTCATAAAATATATCCTTTTGTTAGATTTTAATTGCTGCCTTTAAAGGTTTATTATCACAATAATATCTATTTTGAAAATAATATATTATTACTAATAATTATGATATTTCAGATTATATACTTATTTTAATATTTTATTTTGATGTTTTATTGAATATATTTTAACATTAAAGTATAATAATAAAACCAATTTTCTAATATCTTATAATTATTTTATTCTAATGTATTACAATCTTTAATGTGTAATGATTATAATATTTATTTATTATTATTATTTTTGATATTAAGTTATTTAATATTGGAATGTAATAACAATAATTTGTCTATATATTATTATTATATTTCTTATTTCATATTTATATATTTATATTGATATGGTACACATTTATTTTATATTTAACATTAATATTGCTATTTATTTTATTTATTAATTTATTTGTATTTTAACACTTGGTCTTTATGGTATTGCTATTTCAGGGACATGACAGTCCTCCCCACCCAAGATTGCTTGCCCTCAAGCAATCATGATCAAAGATGTGTGATTTTAAGATGTTTCTTGTGGTGATGCTATTATCTTTGATAGGGGTTGGAAGTTCTAACCCAAGTGATGGTTACTTTGGTTATGAGGACAATGTATTGACTAATATTCTTAAGTTCTACTATTTCTCTATAACTTCCCAAAAGAAATGAGATAGAGTTTGTGACTCAGTACAACTTAAAACCACATGAATCAAAAATTAAAGCAAACACTCAAGTAGCTCAACTAAGCAAACAAGTAACTCAACCAAGCAAGCAAGTAGCTCAACTAGGCAAACAAGTAGTTCAAGCAAGCGGGTAACTCAAGCACATAGGCAAGTAGCTCAACCATACAAGCAACCAACTCAAGTAGACAAGCAAGTAGCTCAAGCACACAAGCAACCAGCTCAGGTAGCTCGAGCATGCAAACAAGCAACTCAAGCAAGTAGGCAACCAACTCAAGCACACAAACAACCAGCTCAAACAAGTAGGCAACTAGCTCAAGTAGGCAAGCAAGTAGCTCAAGCACGCAAGCAACTAGCTCAAACAAGTAGGCAAATAGCTCAAGTAAGCAAGCAAGTAGCTCAAGCACGCAAGCAACCAGCTCAAGAACACAAGCAACTAGCTTAAGCAAGTAGGCAACCAGCTCAAGGAGACAAGTAGGTAGCTCAAGCATACAAGCAACTAGCTCAAGTAGACAAGCAGGTAGCTCAAGCACGCAAGCAACTAGCTCAAGTAAACAAGCAGGTAGCTCAAGCACACAAGCAACTAGCTCAAGTAGGCAAGCAGGTAGCTCAAGCACACAAGCAACTAGCTCAAGTAGACAAGCAAGTAGCTCAAGCATGCAAGCAACTAGCTCAATCACGCAAGCAACTAGCTCAAACAAACAACCAACCAGCTTAAGCAACTTGCCAAACAACATCTTTTACATTTTCATAGTTTTTAAGTATAAAGTAGTCATAAACACAATGACAAGTTCCAAATACATAGTGATTAGCTCTAACATTCATCACATACACAATGGCTAACTAGCACATCACAATGGCTAACACACATATTCCTAATGCATCTCCTATCCTTGGAGGGTTCAACCATAAAAGAGTATAGGAGGCATGACTTGATGGGGAGCCTAGGATCCATCATGCCAACTCTTTCCTTTCCTCTTATGATTTAACTTTTTGGGTTTGCTTAGTTCCCTCCCTTATAGAAAAAGTTCATTATCGGTCGCAATGACCGCCATCGATCGCAATGACCGCCATCGATCGCAATGACCGTCATTATCGGACGCAATGTCCGCCATCAGTCGCAATGACTGCCATTATCGGACGCAATGTTCGCCATCGAACGCAATGTCCGCCATCAGTCGCAATGACTACCATTATCGGACGCAATGTCCGCCATCGGTCACAAAGACTTCTATTATCGGACGCAATGTCCTCCATCAATCGCAATGACTGCCATTATCGGACGCAATGTCCGCCATTAGTTGCAATGACTACCATTATTGGACGCAATGTCCGACATCGGTTGTAATGACCGCCATTATAGGACACTTGGTGCCTCAACTCCTCTAGACCCAAAGGCAGTACCCTCGGATACCCCAGAGGCAAGTACCCCCTTGGCCCAAGTGGGCTCATCTTGTCCCCTCCTGGGTGGCGTATCTAGAAGAGGTCTTCATTGTCTTGTTGGCTCAACTCTTCTAGACCCAAAGGCAGTACCCTCAGATACCCCAGAGGCAAGTACCCCCTTGGCCCAAGTGGGTTCATCTTGTCCCCTCCTAGGTGGCATATCTAGAAGAGGTCTTCATTGCTATCTCCCTTTGCAATACTCTTGTAAGGTCCTTTTGACTGCATTGGTGCCTTGGTTCTCATATAATTTTTTTTCCCACTTGCCATAGGTTGTTGCTTCTTCAAATGTTTGCAAATGTTTAGAAATTCAGATTATTGTGTACGACTTTGAGGAGTATCCAAAGTCTTGTATCCTCTTGTTTGACCTTTCTTCCACAGGATGGCAGGATTATGCTCTGATACCACTATAATGTCCCTGTCTCAGTTTACCATAATTCTTGCCCTGATTTTCTGAAGATATCCTTTATGATGGTTTAGTGTTCAAACTATGTTCTTTTTCTCCCTTTCCTGATCAATCATAAGATAAAGATATTCATTAATTTATTTATTTTTATATCAAATAATCACAATTACTTATAAGGTTTAATAATTGCAACAAGCATCATTAGTGCATAATTGTATAATACATATATATATATATATATATATAAAATTATTCTTTTACTTATATCCATTAGTATTCATATATATATATATGTTTATATAATTATTCTTTCCTTGTTCATATATATATTCTTTATTCATTGCATATTATTCATTATAAAATTTATCTATATCTATGCATATATACTTGTATGCCTATTAAATAATATATATATATTAAATGACTATATTCCACTGCATAACAATCATTGTTGTTGCTGCTTTGAATTGCAGATTGTATTTATCCAAGTCTATATTTTTTCCTTCTTTATTTTCCTTCCTTCTATTTATACCATTCAAGGTAGGTGACTCATAGGGAGAATGTATTGTTTGGTGAAAGAGGTGACTTTTCATAAAATATATCCCTTTGTTAGATTTTAATTGCTGCCTTTAAAGGTTTATTATCACAATAATATCTATTTTTGAAAATAATATATTATTACTAATAATTATGATATTTCAGATTATATACTTATTTTATTATTTTATTTTGATGTTTTATTGAATATATTGTGACATTAAAGTATAATAATAAAACCAGTTTTCTAATATCTTATTATTATTTTATTCTAATGTATTACAATCTTTAATGTGTAATGATTATAATATTTATTTATTATTATTATTTTTGATATTAAGTTATTTAATATTGGAATGTAATAACAATAATTTGTCTATATATTATTATTATATTTCTTATTTCATATTTATATATTTATATTGATATGGTACACATTTATTTTATATTTAACATTAATATTGCTATTTATTTTATTTATTAATTTATTTGTATTTTAACACTTGGTCTTTATGGTATTGCTATTTCAGGGACATGACAGCTTACCTGATGCATTGTTTAAGCATGGCTATTTTGATGTTGTTTCTTCCAAGAGGATTGAATTTGTTTACTTTAGAACAACAGCAATAAATCAATCCAAATAAAATCATAATATACACCACCCCACACATGATAAGGAGCAGGATTTCTCTAATCTTGAGTTTGTAGTTGATATTATCAACATTAAAGAGAATGAAGTGGTGTTAGGTATTCAATGGTTGAAATCTCTTGAAAGGTTTGTCCAAGACCTCAACAAGATGGTGTTGGAGTTTACTCACATGGGTAAACACATTGTGCTTAAGGCACTAAAGAATGAGACAAAGGATGGGACAACTAAGAGTATGTTCATTTTCTCTAACATGTATGACATTATACCTGATTTGTTTGAGGACAACAGTCCTATGGTTTTGCATTCTCATGAGATAGACATGCTAACACCTTTGGATGATAGTTATTTGTGGTCTATTAATGATGACATACAAAATTGGAGTGTGGGATATGGTAATATTGTTGAAAAACAGGGCACTACACAATCTGATTTTTTATATTGGACCTTTGAAGGTGTGGAAAAGATACAAGAGAAGTTTAACATTTGGCTAAAGAAAGCAAAGAAAGTTAAGCTAATGGCTTCTCAAGCAAAACAACATCTAGAGATGGTAAAAAAAATGAGGCAATCAGCTGTGCTTGATCATCATGGGCCAGCCATTGATGACAGGCATGAATGTGGCAATGAAGAGGGTGTAATTTAGATTTGCAAGGTAGAGGTACATTGGTTCCTTTTGATAGGCTGGGTCAAACCATTGAGTTGATACAATTTTATATTGATGAGAATTCCACATGGGAATGTGTGGATTGTTTGATAGACTATTCTCTATGGTTTGATCATGATTCTTCATTGTTGGGTATTGAAATGTGTGACTTCAGTTTTGGTACAGCAATGTTTAGAACAGTTTATAGTGATGGAAATCACTATGCCTTTGTCGAAGATGGGTCTAATGATGGTATTCTACCTTCATACACTTGGGTTGGCACATTTTATACTAACAAATTGCATACTATTGTTCTAATTCATGACAGAAAAACAAGAAGGATGGATAGCAAGCACAAAAAATATATCATCTGGACAGCCCAAAGAGAGGAAAGACAAAAAGAAATGGGACATAGTATTTCTCATCTGTATTTGCACCCTTTCAAAGAGGCTTTGGAGTTGATAAAAGAAGATTATTTACAAATGGTTAGAATTAGAGGCATGGCCATCCAATTGGTGAGGAATCAAGATAGAAAGATTGTTAATCTTTGTCGACTTTTGAGTAGGCATAATCACTCCTTGCATAATTCAGAAAATCAGTCCTATATAGCAGCTACTCCTAGGGTACAAGATGACAAGGCAAAAGGTGTTGAGGTTGAACAAGTTGAGGAAAGGATTGAAGAATCATACAATGAGGAACCTTGCAGCTTTGTGACATTTAGTGTTGAAGACCTCTTTGAGCCACTTCCACCCCTAATCACTTGGGAAGGTGATGAACATGTCATTTGGATGATTTAATGAAGACTTTGAAATTTTTAGTTGGTGATTTTGTTGATGACACCCAGAGTGGACCAGCCACTCAAGAGTTGTCTTTGATGGGTGTTGAAGGCATCCATAACTCATCTTTGGCTATGTCACTGATTTTTTATGATGTGGTAGCTTTCTATTTGTTGATTGGTGACTTCATCTCTATTGATTTGTCATGGGTTAGTAGCTGTCCTAGTCCTACTTGGAACTCCATGACAATTCTTGATTCTTTAGAGTCTACATCAACTAATTAGCTGCTTGGGGGTGCGGGGAGGCATATCTATTTGATGAACCTGGAGTATGACATGGATTTATTTGATGTGTGGATGGTATGTGATGTGTGTCATGATAGATATCTATAGCCGAATGGATAGGTTGATTTGGGATCCAGGTATTGACATGGATGATGTATTGGTACTTAGCGATCGTGGTAAGTTGCTTCAGGAGTTATAGTTATATGGCCTATATATCAGAGTGGAGCAGCAGATTGGCATACGATTGCTTAAGGACAAGCAATCCCGGGAAGGGAGGACTGTAATGTCCCTTCCTTAGGCAACTCAGACTATAGTGGAGGTTGGCCTACTATTAGGGTTCTCATAGGTCAGCAAAATGGTTAGGGGACCCAACCGGAGGCTGTGGAGTTTTGCTGGGAGCTTTACGAATCTTTCAATTTGGAGTTCAGTTGATGAATCCATTAATAAAGTGAAAATTTAAAGTGTGCTTTATGGGAATAGTAAAAAGTGAATAGTAATTGAAAATAATAAGGTGAATAGTGAAAAGTGCCCCCATCCTAACAACTCAAGTTGTTTTTAAAAAGTGGCCATTTTCTTTGGATGAGGAAAGACCCTCAAGAAAATTATTTTATTGAATTTTATTAAAAAATGTCCATGAGAGGTTATAAAGCAATGTGTTGGGCTCCTTTTTGAGCATTCTACTCTCATTTTTACAAAGCACTTTGCAAGTTTGAGCTCTGGAGAAGGGTTTCAACATTGTTTCAGCCTTCTGGGAACGAAAATTCTCAAAGGCTATTGTGAATTGGACGAGAACCCAGTTCACCTTTGAGGAGGGCCTACTTTGGGCTTCATTGGAGGAGTTTCAGGTGGTTATTTCAGATCTGAGTTTGCAACAGTGTTATATCATCATATTTTTTCAAATCAGAGGCTGCCATTGATAGATTGAACCTCTCCTAGGCCAATACTATCACATATTTGCATTCTACTTGCTGGCAGCAGACAACTAGGGTTTTGGAGGTCAGATTTGTCAATTTGGAGAGCAGATTTATGGAGTTTGGTGACTGATTTTGCTAGCTGTTCCATCCTCAAGGGCAGTCGCACCATCTATGTTGCTGCTAGGGTTTGGACATAATATTGGGGGAGCATATCTGATTTGTAATCCTATATTTCACTGGAATTTCATCAATAAAATTCTATTGCAAGTTAGCATTGGACTCAGGGTATGACTAGTTGATGGATGGTGTTCCTAAATTTTTAATTTTACAATTTTATGCATGGCTGTTTGAAATCAGAAAAATTAGAAGTTTATTTCAGTTTAATTCTTTTGTATCTCAAGAGCAAATTGCATTCATATTTGGTAAAACTCAAAAGTCACAAAAAAATCAGAAAAAACACAAAGACAAAACAAAAACAAAAACCTACCTATTCGCTGGTCAAAGACTTTAAAAAGACAAAACTCAAAAACTCAGATCAGATTTGGGTTGGGGATCTTTCACTTCAAGAAACATCAAAGAATATTGTGCAGATCAGAAGTTTTTATTCTGTTGCTACAGTGATTTGCTACAATTCTTTCTCTAAAACGTGAACCTTGGCTGAAGAATCTTGTTCATTCTATTGGAAGATGACTTGACTGGCTGAGGGTATCGATCTGTGCATTTAGGAGAGCTCTGAGACATTGCTGCAACCATTTTCAGACCTTGGCGTGAGCATTTCCAGGTCTGAATTACTCTGTCTAACATTTCCAGATCTGAATTCATTGTCTAAATGTTGTAATTGCAGCTACAGTTTAGAATGGTGTAATTTGCAATTCATATATTTCTGTATCTTGGTTATGAGCATTAAATACAATCATATCAGATTTAATATACTCAGATTTTGTATGTGAAAAGGGCTGCAATTCCCTCTAAACTTGTAACTGAGTATGGTAGTCGGTACAAAGGTCTGAAACAGATTATTTTATGCTAATGTAAATGATTAGAAACTGAGTGTTGAAGCTTTAATGTTACGTGCTATTATTACTCAGAAAGTTTGTGTAAAGGAATTCAAAATCTGAACATGAATGTTAACTATTCAGTCATATTATGCTGATGTGATTTTTCAAGTGTGGTGATTATGCAAATGTATCAATGATAAAATATTTGATCAGTGATTTTAATGAAGAATTTCCTATGAAGAATTAGTATTTGTAACAGTTGTTAAAATATCCTCTGAAAACCAAGCATGCCAACTGTTTGACAATATGCCTGCACACTGAGCCAAATCGGAAACGTTTTGTTCCATCTCGGGTTGGACACTTCATACTTCCACGTTTCCAAAGGAGATGCCACCGAGATAGTGAAGGAAACTAGTAGTGAAGAGTAAAACATTCCAACTCATCAATGGACTGTTATACAAAATGGGTTCTAACTATGTACTATGACAATTCATCATGGAGGAGGAAATCCCAAAAGTACTTAAAGAAGCACATGAAGGATTGGCTGGAGGACATATGGGACCAAATGCTATAGCTCGAAGAATCCTATTGGTGGGTCTATGGTGGCTGACATTACACATTGACGCTTGAGAATGGGTGGTGGGATGTGATACTTGCTAGAGAGTTCGCAAACCATTGAAGAGAGATTACATGCTGTTGTTCCCATCTCAGCTCTAGGAACTCTTCGAGAGGTGGGGACTTCATTGGTCTATTGAAAGCTAGCCAACTACATCGGTGCAGATGCATAGTTGTTGCCATAGAGTACCTAACAAAATGGGCAGAGGCTTGAGCACTACCAAACAACACTATAGTGAGTATGGTGAGATTAATATACGAGCAACTTGTCATGAGGTATGACATCCCAATACAAATCACCAACAATAGGGGAGGACACTTCGTCAACCATGTCATTCACTTGATGATGACAGAGTTTTAGATTTTTCATAACCTATCAAGCCTATACTACCCAAGAGCGAATGGACATGCATAATCCACCAATAAAGTATTGGAATTTGTCATTCATAAGTCGTGTGACATTGAGGAAGTTGATTGGGAAGAGAAGTCACTAGCCGTACTATGGGAATATCGAATGGCGTACAAGGTGACCATAAGACACACACCATTCCAATTGATGTACGGTTAGGAAGTTGTAGTTCCTATTGAGTTTATGGTGCCAAGTCTCAGGATTGTCGTCAAAAACCGACTAGTTGACATAGAGAGCTTGAAGGAATGACTATTCCAATTAAAGGCAAAGAGTACTCTTGCCTAATGGGCAACGGAGGTGATGCAAAAAAAAAGGAAATACTAGCATGACAAACACATTCGACAAGCAAACATTTAGCCTGGACAGTTAGTTTTGAAATATAATAGCCATAACGAATTAAAACCTGGTAAATTCAAAGTGAGATGGCTTGGTCCCTTTAAAATCCAAGAAATCTTTGATAATGGGGCTATAAAACTAGAGACTTTGGATGGCAATATACTGAAAGATAGTATCAATGGAACAAAATTAAATCCATATAAGGAGAGATTGATTGCAATCAACACGGTGAACTGGATGATAGATGGGAAACCTACCATGCAAGTACCAAAAAGACCTGAAGAGCCCAAAGGAATAGTAGTAAATCCCATAGTTGCAAGACTCGCCAATTTCAAAAACTCGCCAAGCCCGGAAAATACGGTACGGAAAAAACTCAGCAAAAGTTCGGAAAAAATTCGGCAAAAACTCGACAACTTAAAAAATTGCTTAAACTTCATTAAAAACACATTTTTTTTGCAAAATTCAATGATAAGATGCATCCAATGAGTCTATAAAATGAGTACATAGAAGAAACAAGATGAGTCTAGTTATATTTGATTGATTTGAAAGAAAATTAGATACAAAATTGCATCCCCATGTGGAATGCTCAATATGCTGATACTGATAGTCTGAAACAAAATGAAAATAGCAAATTGTTTTTGTAAAACTGAAAGTAAATACAACATTAATATATTTCAGCTTTTACAAATTCACATCTTCCTCTTCCCATGTCTAGTAGTAGTACTTCTAGTTCTCAGTAATACGGGAGAGGGTGTAGTTGTGGCCTGACTTGTAGGCATTTGCTATGGCTGCTCAACCTCTATCCTGGATGTAGATCCTACTACTGGTGGCTCTGGCACTGCCAATGACTCCTCCTCAAGATCATCCTCAATGTCATCCAATGAGAATGCAAATTCACCCCCCTCCCCTCCATTGCCTGTCGCTCAAAGTCATAGATCTCATTCTCGGAAAACAATGGAGGTTGCTCATCTTGCCCTATCCAATCATTGTATGGATCTATCTCATCCAAATCAATTGGATCATCTGATATTTCCTTAATCTGTGTTTTGCGCAACCGAAGATTATATTGCACGTATACAAGGTCATTCATGCGTTTTTGAGCTAGTTTGTTCCTTTTCTTTGTGTGGATGGCCTCAAACAAGCTCCAATTGCCCTCACAATTGGACGAATTACAAGGCTGCGATAAGACATGAAGGGCAAATTTTTGGAGATGTGGGGTATTTCCACCCCAATTTGACCACCAAACATCTACAAAAAACAAATTAAAAGTTAGAAAAGAACTTAGAAACTTAGAAAGGAAAGTCAAAACTCAAAAGTTGAAAACATATGTTATCAAATTATCAATATTTGTAACTTGTAAATTTCAAATTTTATACCTGGTGGCTGACTGTGTATTGTTTTCTTTGCTAGCTCTAAAGAGAAGAGTGCACCCCTTTTTTCTCTATAACTTTGGATTTCATTAACAACAAGTTCTCCCTCCTCAAGGGTGGGTGAGATCCTTTGAATGCACTTCATGAGGCCCTCCATAACCTCTCCAGTAAGATCTGAGTAGGTGCTTGAATGGAAGAAATGAGGGTTCAAGAAGTACCTTGCTGCATGGAGGGGTTGGTAGAGTTGATGGTTCCACCTCCTGTCAATAATCTCCCAAATGAGATCAAATTTGAGGCTGTCCCCTTTATAATATTTTTTTATAGCCTCCTTGGCCCTATCCATGGCCTCATAAAGATATCCCATTGGGATTTTATCCCCATCCACCAAGCGGAGCACTCTAACCAAGGGCTCTGACACCTACAAATTACAATATAAAAATGAAAAAATATTAGAGTTTCAAATTTACAATGAAAGACATTAAAAAATTTATTCAATTTGAATTCAAATTCAATGTTTTGAAATTGAAGTTACCTTCACAATCTCTGTTGCCCTGTCTGCAAATTTGGCATCAAACACAATTTTTGACACCTTTTCTCCTTCTGGCTTCTTTGAATAGGTTGAGTCCATCCATGGTTGACTCACAAACATTTGTTTTAAAGCCGTCAAAGAACTAAGAATGCTTTGCAACGTTAAGAAAATCGTTTCAAACCTTGTGACACTTGACCTCACCAATTCTTTCCCTTTGGTGTGCTCCCTCATCAAGCGAAGAACCCAAGGGTGATTGTAGATGTATTTAGTAATCCTCCTCGCATCCTCTACAATTGGTGTGACCCAATCTAGTTTTCTTATGTCCTCCAAAAGAAGGTCAAGGACATGGGCTGCACATGGTGTTCAACAAATTGAGGGGTGTCTATCTTGGAGGAGTCTTCCTGCTACCACATATGCTGCTGCATTATCAGTTATGATTTGCACAATATTTGCAATCCCCACCTCTATGCAAACTTCCTCCAACATCGTAGCCAAATTTTCTGCAGTTTTTACAATGTGGGAGGCATCAACTAATTTTAAGAACACCACTTCTTCTTTGCATGCAACCAAGAAATTAATGATGGTACGGTTTTTTCCATCCGTCCACCCATCAGAAAGAATAGAGCAGCCATATTTTATCTATTTTTATTTTTGCTCCTCTATTGCTGCCCTTGCCCTTTCAGTTGCATTAGTAAGCAACTTACAAATACAAAGTGAAATTAAGTACACAATTTTTATTTGTAAACAAAAAAATAGCTTAAATTCATCATAAATTAAACTTAAAAAACATAAATTAAAGAACATAAACTAACCTCCCACTCAAGTCTGTGCGAGAAGGCGCCTTGTAGCCTTTTCCTGCAACTGTCAATCCGGTGACCAAATTGTGCTAGTAAGGAGAACTCACCACATTGAAAGGGATATTATTAAAATACCAAAAATCTGCACAAGCAATGTCTGCTTGCTCATGCACCTCCCTATTCCATCCAGTCGCCTCTAAGGAAGGTTGTGCACCAGGTGTGTTTCTAGGCACGAAATAATTATCCAACCGTGTAGGTCCTGCAGCTGCCCTTGCCCCTGGTGCTCTACTAGTGGTAGATGAAGCTAAGATGGAGGTGTTAATGGGTTGCCTTGATCTTCGCATACGTGGGCCATGAAGAGAGCCCACTATCTCCTCAGTAAAATCATAATCATCATCCGACTCAATTGGAGCACCTTGAGAAGAGGCACTGGTTGCTTGCATTGCTAGTCTTGCCTTCTCTCTTTGCACTTGTTTTTCTTTTGCAGCTGAAAGTATGGCATTCATATGTCTTTTTATTTCTTTTGTGGTTTTAGGACATTCCTTAGCATCACGTTGAGGGATGCCTGCAAGGTGGTACTTGAGGCGATTGATGCCTCCACGATATACTTTTTTACATTGAATGCAATATACCGTGCCAGGTATGGGTCCTAGATAAGCATATTTCCAGGCAGGATCTCTAGCTCCTGGAGGACGAGTGCCTACAAACCCCGTAGGCACAAATGGGATAGAGTTTGAGGTGGAAGCAGGTTCAGTAGCCATTATCAATTAATTATTAACCTACACAAAGTGAAAGTCAAAGCACAACTTGTTAGCTTTTTATAGAAAATTTAAAAACAAGCTGAATTAGATTAAATCAAAAGAGATTACTTTAAGTTTAAATTACTAAAAATCTATCACTAGATTCTAAACATTTTCATAACAAAAAAATTGGATTTTAAAAAAAATATAATAACTAGGGTTTCAAAAAAATGTGAAAAAATGTAACAAATCTGAAAATTACTTCAAACTAGTAAACAATTAAGCTAATCTATGATTGTAAACATGTTATTCAACAAGAAAGAGGATTCAAAACAAAAAAAAATAACTAGGGTTTAAAAAAAATGAAAAAATCAGCAAAATATGTGAAAAAATCATAAAAAAATCTTGTTTTGATGAATATAAATGCATTTAAATCATTTTCAGACTACATTCAGATGATTTGTTAACATAAAACCAACAAGAATGAAGAATTTTTAAAAAAAAATGAAAGAATAAGAAAAATGAGAAACCCTACCTAGAAATCCAATTTGCTTTCTAAATTTGATGTGAATGCCCTTCAAATCTTGTCTTATGGATGCAAAATTGCTGCAAATGAGCGCACAATGCCTTGGAGAGGTTTTTGGCTGAGTGTGAGACGAGAATGAATGAAAAAAAAGAAGTAAAAATTGCTTTTAAGCGGCTGCTTGGGCGTCCCAAAAGTTGCGCGAGTTTTTCCAAAAAACTTGCCGTATATTCTGGAAAACCTCGCCAAAAGTACGGCGAGTTTTTCCAGAATGTACGGTGATTTTTCTTGACATACAATTGCCTTGAAAACCTGCCAGCCAAAAAAACTCGCGAGTTTTTGGCGAGTCTTGCAACTATGGTAAAACCTATTATGCAAGAGCCTGAAGGTGTGGCAGTACCTAGAATCCATCAACATTTAACAAATGCACTCTTTGGGCTACCTGCAGAATGGATCAAACTACATGGAGGATGTAACTTGAAAGCACCATATTCAGGACCAAAAAGAGGATACATCACCTACACACTGGACAAATAGCAAAAGAAGAGAAAGACCACCGAAGAATGGCATATGGAAGAGCATTCAGAAGGCCCTAGTCTATGGCTAGTGTCCATGGCTGAACAATACTTTGTAGCAGAACAAGACGGATACAATGAAGATGTAATTCAGTGGGCAATAGACCATAACATAAAACCACCTCTAACAAGCTATGGCGTGTAGTACATAGTCCAATGGCACCGCCGACAATTGAGGGAGATGAAGTGAAATGGTACCAGAAATGAGGAGTCATGTATACCAACGACAACCAAAATTATGAAGGTATGAAAAATCCACCATTATTACAAAAAATATTTGATCTCAAATTCATAGGAAACTACTGTCAATATGACTATTACAAAAGGCCCTGGTTATTTCAAAAGCAACATCCAACCTCAAAAATAATATTGCTAGGAACAAGCTATGAGAATGTGAATTATTGAAGACCAGAATTAATTGGTATATGATATCAAGCCTCGAAAATAAAATTAAAAGAAAAAATTGAGCAAGAGGATAGAAAAGAAAAAAGAGGAAATGAAGAAAGGGATAAAAATAAAAAGCAAAAAAATAAAATGAATATCGAAGAGGAAAAATATTAAAATATTAGTCAAGAAATACCAAAAAATTAAAAGGGGATATCTTAAAATATTTCAATTGGAAATTATTAAAGTACCGAACAAGAAGAAAATAAATATATTTTCCAATAAAAAATTATAAAGTATGAAAGGCCGTAATAATTCACCTCATAAATTCTGTACAACCTCTTGTGGAAAAATGGAGCGGAAAAAAAGTAGTCATTCGTATTGTAAGGTGAAGGACGAAGACAAACCAAATTCATATTGTACGACCTTTGGAAATCATTGTACGAAGGCAAAGGAAATTGCACTATGGAGGAGAATGCTAAGATACCCAAATGCTGAAATCCTCCAAACTTGAAATGCAAATGCAACCTTTGTATGAAGCTACCCTCAACAAACCAAAGAGTTTTTGTCCTCGAATCTCCAAGAAATCAATGGGGTTTCATCCACTAATCTCTAGAATCCAATGGTTTGCATCCTTAGATCCAACAAGTGAACACAAGTGCTCAACTTTGCAAATTAGGGTTTGTTTGAAATGGCAAAGATCCCCAAAAGTGATGAAGCTTCCTAGGCTTGTAGAGGATGAAGGCCTAGTGTGGGGTCCACACATGCTAAGAGGCATCTATGCATTTCCCTCCAAATTTCACATTCAAATGTGGTAATTAATAACATCCCTAATTGTGTGGGGTGGAAGGCGAGGTCTTTTGTTTCAATAGTGTAGAGGATGAAGGCCTAGTGTGGGGTCCACACATGCTAAGAGGCATATGTGCGTTTCCCTCCAAATTTCACATTCAATGTGGTAATTAATGGCATCCCTAGTTGTGTGGGGTGGAAGGCGAGGTCTTTTGTTTCAATAGTGGGAGTCTAAGAAAAAGTATGCCCAAAGGTAGGGGTTTGGAGAAATGCTTGCCAAGAGGCAAAGCAAAGAATATTGGAGGTCCAATGTAATGTCCCTTACCTGGTTTGCCCTAGAATTCATTTGTTGATTAGGTTTAAGGTTCCTTCTTTCCACATGATTGTCCTTTTTAATTAAATAATCTTGATTTGAAATCTGCATTCACCATATTAACAACATTTCCACATACACATTTATCTGTTAGCATTAATATCTAGATATCCAAAATATAAGCCTAATCATAAATGCAATTTAACAAGCAAGAGGAGTGTCATGGGTGGATCCGCCCTGAAGCCCTCATGTTAGGCACGGGAGGTTGTCTACCACAATCCTCCTTTCCCAACGGCTTAGTACTTGCATTCTCCACTCATGACAACACCTCGACGGACACTCGCTCTATTAGGAGAAAGGAACCATAAAGTCCATAGTGGTCTCAAGGCCTACCACCCCTCCATGGCCGCAGCGGAATCCTTAAGTGGAACCCCCACCCCTCCATGGCCGTAGCAGAATCCTTAAGTGGAACCCCCACCCCTCCATGGCCGTAGAAGAATCCTTAAGTGGGATTTTTAGGCACCACTCACCCCTGGTTCGCCCTCCCTAATAGAGTACAGGCACAGAGAAGACAATATTTTAAACAATCAAATACATTTGCATTTATCATTGATTCTCTTAGGTCAATATCAACATCATTATCATCATAGTACTAAAGAAAGCATTACACCAATAATCAGATTAGCCATATCTATTTCTTATATTGAAAATATACTAAATATTATTGCTAAGTGAATACATCACAGTATGATTTTCTAGTGCTGACTTGGATTTCTAAATATTAGTGCCAAGTGAATTACTTCACCTATTTTGTTGTGTTCTCTCCCTGTTTCCTCATTCCTCATTGGCCTTCTTGTTGTAATGTTCCCGAACTGACTTGGAGGTTGGTCTCTAGTTTCCTATGAAGGAGGTGTATGCCTATAAAATCCTTTATGTCTCAATGGCTTAGGTAATTTTATGCAAATTATGGTAATCCCTTGAAGAGAGCCTTCAACTTCTTTGGAGGCTCTAACATGTGCTCACCGTGACCCAAAGCACTCTCCCTTTTATAACCCGTCTTGCCCAAAGGGCACGGTTCTTCTTGATGGATGCATCACCTGGATAGAGTTGACCGCTCCAAGGGTCATGTCCATATGATTAATCATAATTTATTGAGAATAATCGTTGCTTTGTGACTATACGTTAAGCTTCTTTCTAAGTACTAGACATTGCCTCGTATAATTCAGATTGTGGGTCAAATACCTAGTTAATAGAGATAATATTGATTTTTACCTCCTTGAGACCTCGCCGCTTGCATCGGTGGTAATAATCCATTTGCTTGCAAGATGGCTCGAATTAGTATCGACGCCTTCCAGTAATTAAGCCTAGACAATATACATGAGTCCCCTCCAGGAGTTAGATCTCACGGTGTAATTTTTCTCATGGCGATAATGATTAAGCACGATAGATAATTAATTGCTAGGAATAGCATCCACGACTCGTTCACGTGCTTTGGCCACTGTCTGAGAGGTTACGAAGGAATCCAAGTTGGTATTGAATAGGGGTGCTTGGTATCGACAGTGATCTTCAGAGGAGTTCGAGAATATTTATCTCCTAACATATGACCATTGATGAATGACACCTTTGTCCCTCCTCCTGGTCGTCAACTCTTACAAAGCTATCGATTAGTATTGGTGAATATATATACAGTATCCAAGTCCCGTCGATGATTAATGATCTCATTTTCTATCTACTCCGCCAATATATATATCAGAAGTTCTTCCAATGTTCCTAATATTGGTGATAAGGATAATGCTAAGAGGGAGAGATTGATTTAGGCAACCAACTATGTATGTGCTTCAATGAACAGCACCGGTAATAATGTTAAATCCCATAGACCATCGGTAGTTTCAAACTCAAAGTCCGATTAAAATCGGAGCATAATTCATACGACCAATACTATATTTACATTAATATATTATAGTGTTTATAATGGTAATATTTATTTTATTATATTTAATATTCATAATTATATTATTATCTTTTGATAATTATAATTTATAAAAATATTCAATAGTTGATATATTTAATAAGTATTGTATTCATCTTGCTTTCAATGTTTGATATCTCTATGTTACAGATTTTGGGGATTACGATATTAATAATATAATAATTATAATTACAATATTGTCTTTGACAATTGTAATTATAATGGTGTCAAATCATTAATATCTTAAATATGTTTCTTTGTTACCTAAGTGTCCAATTTCGGGGACATGACATCCAAAGCTAAGAATTCACATGTTGAGGGGTGCAATACAATAGGGTTCCAAGGATTCGCATGTTGAAGGGTGCAAGTGCAAGAGGAATAGGGGTATTAGGATTCAAGATGCCATTTAGATGGGTTTCCATTTGGTATGCTAGTATTAAGTTTCCCAAAGGTCCAATGTCAAGGATTTAAGGAATGGGATGCATAGATGCCATGATACAAAGGGAAACAAAAATTAGTAGGCTCAAGAAGAAGGAATGAAAGAACAACACGAATCGGGGTCCAAAGATACTCGATGGAGGAGGGAGCATGGTACAAGCTTCACAGATACTTGATGTAGGAGGGAGTTTGGATTGAGGATGTGCATACTCAGTATCAAGATAATGAGAGAGAAGGAAAGGAAAGGATACCCAAAAGTTTGCATTCCCAAGAATGATGAAAAAGCTAACATTAGGGTTCAAGATTCTGAGATATTGGATAACCTTTTGGTATGTTGGTAGGGAAATGTCTAGGAGCTTGGAATATAGAAAAGGTTAGGACTCAAGGATACAAAATACTCGATATTAGAGTAATGAAGAAAAGGAGAACCCAAAATTCTACACAAGCAAGAGTAATGGAGAGGGGGTTGAGGTCTAGGGTTTTGATATATTGGACAAATTTTTATTATGTATGTGGAGAAATGTACAAAAGCCCACAATATAGTGGAAGTTGAGATTCAAGGACATTCAATATGTTGGCATTTCAATTCATACCTCTGGAATGCAGATTAGAAACAGATAGCTATGCATAGATAAACTGTTCTTTAAATTAGGAGGGTGTTGTACCCAAACCGAAATTTTTGCTTCATTAAGGCATTTTGCTTAAAATGGTCTAAACCTTGTAAAAGTGGGGTCAAAACTCAGTTTTTGGGCAAATAAAGTATGGGCTTTTAGTCAGTGTGATGCCAGGAAGATACTGGCAAAATTTGAAAATTTTGAATTCTGAAATCTATTTTTAGCTCGAAACCCTAAAAAATAGGAACTTGTCAGAATTGGCTGAAATTAATTTTGATTGGCTTATTTCACATCACAATCACAGTGGTGAAGTCAGTTTCAGTTAAAACTCAGTTTAAGGCTGGTGGGTAGTTCTCACTTTTTCAGGAGAAAAGTTAGGATCTTCGGGGTCATCAATGGCAGTCGGCCAGTACCAGGCATCAATATCTAAGCTTGAAACTCAAAGAGGAACGCTCTACGATAAAAGATGTTGGAAATAATACTTTTTGATGGAGGGCATTTTCAGATTGGCAAAAAGTGCTAAAATATTCTAAGTCTGGGAACTTTTCACTATGTAACGTAGTAGACACTTGCGCAATCAACGTGCAAATCAACTTTATAGTGTCCGTACATGTGAAAATGATGAAGTATAGTCATCCACACACCTCAGCAGTCACAACGCTTCGACATGGTCAACCGCAGGGATGGATACAGCGTTTGCAAAGCATAAAATGGTGAAAATCAATGAATTCAAAACAAATCCGCTCCCCTGTAGCCTAGGGGCGCCCTTCCATTTGAAGGTCAAGATTTGAGTGTTTTGGATAAAGGATACATTCATTATGTTCAGTTTTCAGTCAGCTTTCCGATTAGCCATGAAGCAAGATTATCCGAGTTACAGAACTCCGGCAAACGAAGACAGAAGCAGAGGTTGCGAAGAGTGTTTTCTCACAAGGAGGCAATCTAGAGATGCAAATCCGCTCCCTTCTAGCCCAAGGGCGATTTTCTTTTTGAAGGCCCAGATCTAGATGCATGTGTGTTTTGATGGTTTCAGTCTTTGCAGAATTAGTTTGGCTTTTCAACGAGCTATCAAGCGAAAGCGTATCCAGTACAGAAATCCGGTTATCAGCGGTAGAAGTGGAAATTGCAAGCAAGATACATGTCAGATGAAGTTTTTAGAATGCAAATCCGCTCCCCTGTAGCCCAGGGGCGATCCTGAATAAGACCTGTTTGATGGATGAATTTGCAATTGAGGTCTTCCTGAGATCTCTTCCAGCTCAGTTCAGTTTTGCAGTGTATCCGTTCACAAGACGATCCGATGTTCTAAGTAACTGTGGCAGAGGTCCTATCGAGCACGTAAAACAGAGGATGGTGAAGCGTAGCTACACAAAGCTGCACAGCTATAGGCTAGGGGCGATTCTCCTTTAGGCCTGCTAGACGGGGTTATTTGCAATTACAGTTTTCACAAGACATGTGTGCAATTACTCAAGCTATCCAACGAGTCTAGCCGACAGCCTCCGGGATTTGGCGAGTGCTCGTACGTGTGAGGTCAAGATGATAATGCTGTGAAGAAGAGCTGATTGAAGGCAGTTCAAAAAATCACTAAGTGTAAGAATATTATTTTCTTTGAAAAAGGCGATTTTCTTTTAGAGGCCTTAAAAGCAATTTTCTGGCTTCGTCGTCTCCAAGAACATCTCTTGCAAGTTGACCAAACTGTACAGCAAGATAGATGGCACGCGTATCGAAACATTCCAGTTCTCGGTATCAAGGGTCAAAGTATGGTGTTAAGATGAAAATCACACTTTTGTCAAAATGGTGTTTGAGCTATCATAGAATAGGGGCGCTCATTCTTTTGGGGTTCTTAATATAATTTTCAGATCCCTCACATACAGTCATTGGATGCAGAATACTTCTAGTCATGCAATGAATCCATTATTCAGTCAGTGGAGTTCATTATTCACCGTCAGCGGCAGTTTGAAGCATCAAAAGGCAATATGAAGAAATGGCTAAGTCTGGAGTCAAAACATCAATTTAATCAAAGGCGCCTAATTTTCTAAGGTATCAAATGATGATTTTAGCAGTTGTTGCTCCTAGCAGACATTTCATCCTTGTCATGTAAGCTTCGCGGTGGATATCTCAGCACGGTCGCAGGATCATTCAATCATCCGGAGATCAGAGTCGAACAGGGTCAATTGTAACTTTGCAGTCAGCTATAAAATAGGAGATTCTCAAAAATCTCATAACTCTTGCAAATGGAAGCCTAAAAGATCAAAATTTGACTTTTTAGAATCAAGGAAGTGTGTTGAACACAGCAAGATGCTATTTTTGGAAAAAAAATAAAAAAAAATATTTTGCATGCAGAGCATTGAAAAGTGACGAATTTCTTCAAAGACAAATATTGGCGCCATTTTTAGTTTTTTTGCATGTTTTAAAATTAAGATATTATTTTAGTCTAAAGACTCAGAGACAGTGGCAGTTCAATTGGAGAGAAGCCAATCGAATTTCTTTCTTCTAAATTAGGGTTGCATTATGCATGCATGATGGTACGAATTGTTTATTTAAACAAGCATGGCACCTTTTATCATTCACACAGCTTTGAAAGTTCGAATTTCTTCAAAGAGATTGGCGAATTTTCATCAAAGGATCAAGTTCGAAGGTGATAAAATATTCTTTTGCAGGTACAAGTTCAGATTCAGCATCAGATTCAAGGCAGAGTGGCGATTTTGACAGAAGAAGATAATAAATAAATAAAAATTAAAAAACATCTTTCTTCTTCTCTATATTTCTTCCATCTTCTCGTCTTAAATTCTCTTGCATGTTCGAAGTGTTGGCAGATTTTGGCAAAACAAAATATCTGGGTTGCTTTAGAAGAGCTTTCTCAGCAAAACCCATGTGCCAGAATTTTTTAGGAAAATTTGTACCAGAACATCTGTTCTTGAAGCTTTAATTTTCTCAACCGAAATTCTTTTGCATGGCTCAGTAAAGGGTAAATTTTTGCATTTCTGATGTTCTGGGTTGTCTTAGAATCATTTTCTGAACAAAACCCATATCTCAGATTTTTTCGTAAAAATTCTCATCCGACAAGCTATTTTTAGCCTCAACAGGCTATTTTTGGCTTTCTAGAAAAGTTGTCAGAATATAGCCGTGTGCACAGTCAACAGGCAAGTTTTTTAGAATGCAGTTCACTCAGCTTGAATTCAAGACCAAATCGGTTTTAACCCATGACTTCATTGGAACGGTTGATACAGATCTACATAAGGCGTTGCCGGAGGTAGTTTTGGATCCACTCAAAATCAGGGATTCAGTTATCAAGAATATTCAGCAATCCGGGTTACTTGAGGCCGCTTCCATACCTATTTCGGTGCATTGCGTGGAGTTTGTAATATCTTGCATCAAGCATTACAATTCCGCTACACGAGAGATACGGTCAATAGATGGACGTGTCATATGCAGTCTCAAACCCCTTGATATCGAGCGAAGTCTAGATATTCCTCAACATTCGGATGGGATGGTTATTTCCATGAGTCAAAGCGAGTAGGCATTCAATGCTGGACTGGATAAGTGTCAAAACAAGAGGATAGAGAGGTGGCTGAAACAAAAGAAGAGCAAGTTGCCAAATAACTTGGGTCGTGGCGAGTGTAAGGATGAATACAATATTTTGATTACACTGCTTAATCGTGTCTCAGGTCATGCAGATGTGAACAAATTTCACCCGTGGATGTATTATATCATTGGTAGAATCATCTCTGGGCAAAAGCATTATGACTGGGCATCTTTCATCAGCGATGCTATTCACGAGCAAATCACCGGTTTCCTAGCTGCGCATCAATTTCATATGTGTTCTTACCTGGTGTACTTGATTGCTTATCAGAATCAGTTTAATGGTTTGAATACGGTGGGCATACTCAGTGTACAGAAAGTCTATCGTTACTATGACCAGCTTGAGTTCACGAAGGCTGAAAGTCATTTTAAACGTGTACAAGAGGCTTTCTTGACTTATACAGTGAGAAACTTGGACCGGGAGTTGCATATTCGCATCTCGACAGTTGCCAGAGCAGCAATGAAGAATTGGGCAGATTGGTACATTCAGTTCCCTACATACACCTATATCCGTGTCTATGGATACACAGGAAAACCAGCTATGTTACCACGTTATCCTTCGGATAAAACAATATTCATGGAGTTCCTGAGGCAGCTATATGAAGTTCACAAACGTTTGCGCATCAAGCGTAAACCAGCTGCCGAGTTTCCTTTGCAATTCGGGATGTATTGGTGTAAGACGGCAGTTGATGCTAAGACCGCAGGTCAAGAGTTAGAAAATTGCAAACTCAAGTACCTGGTGGATACACGCACATATGATCCTTGGGGTCATTACGCAGCTCGCCTGGGTAATCTCTCTTATCACAAACCTACGATGGAAGATTATTGGGTGAATTGTGAGGATGATTTCGAGGTTCGCAGACGTAGCTATAGCAGGTTCTCTCTTCCGCAGGTTTCTGTTTTCTTGGCAGAAGATGTGGAAGGATTGACAGAGGATGAGGGAGATACACTTCCTCAATTTTACAGAGAGCAGGTTGATGGACAACCACTGCCGTTAGTGAACTGGTATGCCAAAGAGTTCGCATCAGTAAAGGAGAGATCGAGCAGGGTCATCCAAAATAGTACGCTTTATTTAGAAAGCAGAAGGTTGAGAAAGGCATCCATGCCTAGAGCAGAGCCGCCACCAGAAGGACTTGTATTGCCTTCTTCTTCAAAACCTAAGCAGAAGAAGAGGAGTAATCCTCCTAAAAAGAATCCAGCGCCTAGTAACTCGAAGGGAAAAGCATCTGTTGCGATTCCACATGTAGAGCCAGTCAAAGAAGTTATTCAGACTTCTCCACAGCTTGAGGTTCAGCCCCGTATGCCGTCACCGACACCATTAGAGCAGCCTCCCGTTCCAATTCACATTGATTTGGACGTAGATTCACCTCCTCGCAGCGATTCTTTTACACATTCACATTCATCAGATCCTCCTGCGACTAGTACAGATCATTCCAGTGGGATTAGTCGGGATTCATCTTGGCTTGAGAGTCAACTGGGAAGAAAAAGGAGACAACCATCTTACATACTTGATCATTCAGATTTCGATCATGACCATCAAGATGTGCCTGAAAAGAGGATCAAGAAACAGATACATATTGGGAGAAGTGCAGATAAGGAATTCATTGTTGAGACTGCTGCACCTCCAGAAGATAAGAGTCTAGACGAGATGGAAGCTCAAGACTTCGAAGTTATCACAGTTCATTTCGGTAAGAGTACTCGTCAGACAGATATTGATCTCCTACAGGTTGCTACAGATAGCGTCAAGGATAGGATGGTGAAAGATGGTGAAGATAAATCAGCTCTCAAGGCTGAAATACAGCAGCTTCGCCAGTACATTTCTAGCCTTGTACACAGGACAGGGGATGTTGTCACCGCGCTTCCACATATGTTAGAACCACCAGCAGAGCAGGGTTAGATTGATCTCTTGGTTGCATATGGTAGGCGATTGGAGGAATGGGAAGAGGAGTTTGTTGCTAGAGGCCGCCTTGTACTTACAGAATTGTATCAATTACGGTATAATGCACGTGAGCTTCGTCTGCGACTTCAAGATGAGGAACGTGATTTGGCCATTAGTAGACCCAGGGATGAGATTTTGATTGCCAACTTGGGAATGTCATTTGATTCAGTCACAGAGGCAGAAGATAAAGAAGAAGTCTACATTTGGAGAACACAGTTGATCTTCAAGGCAGAGATAGAAGGAAAGATCGTATCTGAGGTGGCTGATAGCAGAGAGCATGTTACTAGTGCACTCCGCTATATAAGAGACTTTGTGTCTCAATTACCATGTGTATATCAGCGTGTGGGTGGTGACTATGTTGAGCTTGCTGACATCCAGTTAGAGCTCCAAGCACTTATTCACGGTATTTTCAGTGGTGAGACCGTTGGCTGTAAGATGAATCAGCTTACAGCCATGTCAACATTGTTTGATGAGGCAATCAGGAGAAAGGGTGAGTTCCAGTGTCAGATGACTAATGGAGAAGACATGCTGCACAGACATAGGATTCTTCGCCAGAGCTTCAGTTCCCCAGATGGAGATGCAGTCAACGACCTCGTAGATGGGTTAATTTCTCAAGATCAGGGCCAGTAGACTTCAGTTAAAGGCGTCCCACCTTTTTCCAAGATAGACATTAGACACAAGAGTTAAACTCAAGGCTTCTTTCCGAGTTAACTGGTTGTTACACATTGCATGCCATGTCTTTCTTGGAAATATCTACAAACACTTGGAGTTTAGATTAGATCTTTCAGTCAACTGATGATAGCATTCCAGTTGACTTGCTTTCAATAAGGACGTGCATGTTGCACCTTGTCCATTTAGATTAGATGTTTCAGTTAACTGATGATAGTTTCCCAGTTAACTGTATAGTTTCATTCAATTAGGGTTTAGGAATAAGATCTTGCATGCATTGCAAGACCTTAGTTGACTCAAGGTGATTTTAGGGTTGCCTACACCTTGAAGTCTATAAATAAGAGCTTTAAGCTCATTTGTAATTTAACTTTTGCTTGATAGCATACATGCTGCGCCTACCTTGCCTGTAGTATTGCTATTATTGTATCTGTTCAAAGAGTAATTGCTGTTATAATAAATTGTTGCGCCTACCTTGCCTTCATGTTATTGTTATGGTGTTTATTCGATCTTAGTTAAATGGGGTTGCTGGTTTGATCATTATTGCATGCGTGTTGCGTCTATACAATCTACTGTCCCAGTTGCTTACCTTTTGTTTTGTTGATTATAAGCCTATTCAGAAGAGCAAATAGTTGCGCCTACCTTGCCTTCATGTTGCGAAACTGTACTCAAAGCTTATCGTATGATGTGTGTTATAGTAGACTCATTCAGCCAAGCAAATAGTTGCGCCTACCTTGCCTTCATGTTGTGAAGCTGTACCAGGTTTACCGTCCATTTGTTTGTTTTAATAAACTTCTTCCCGGATTAGCAAATAGTTGCGCCTACCTTGCCTTCATGTTGTGAGCCCGCACCTGGAGTTTATCGTACAATACATTCCTGCTCCATTTCCTCATGCTCTGTTTCTTGAGGAAATTGGATAGATATTAAAGAAGTTAGCTTAGTTGTAGTTACATGATCTGCGAAACCAGAAAATACTTAGCTGCAACGTTCTAGGTTTTCTTAACCTTGTGCCTCTACCAGCTGAGAACAAAAAGATAGGACATTAGTTTAGTTTTCTATTTCATGCATTCCAGCACAACGAGGGAGCTTCCCCTCCTAATTTGAAGAGCACTCATTACGTAGTGTGCATAGCTGTCCGTACAAACTTACACTCCAGAGGTGTTAGTTCTTACGCCAATAGAGGGGAAGCTCCCTCTTCGTTGATGATGCTTAAAGAAAGAAAACTAAATTAGTGCCAATCTTTTTGTTCTTAGCTAAGAGCACAAGGTTATAAAACTCTTTGCGTCGTAGTTGAGGTTTTCTCTTTTTAGAACTTCAACTACAACTAAGCCTAAACTAATGATGCTTCTCGCAACTCAAGTAAACTCAAAGCTTGAGAGTTAGAAGTAAACGAGGAACGATTCAACACAAAAACTTAAATAAACTCACTTCCAACACACACATGAAGACTCATTGTACTTTTAGCACAAGCTGAAATAAAGATTATATAACCAGAACACATAAAACAAAACCTGAGATAGTAGATCAGAGCAAAGAAGGCATAAGATTTCCTTTCTCAAATTTCTAACAACAATTTCACTTTTGAGACAGTAGATTTGTAGCAATTATAGGCTTACAGTTTAGCGATCAATCAGATTACACATGACACAAATTACACATTAATTGAACAATAACTTGCAACAAAACATGCTTGCAAACTTGCTCTTACACTAAGTGAACAGACACTGAATAACAAAGTTGTAGGCAAAAGTAGGCTCAACAATTTGTTATCACAATAACAGTTAAAAAGAAATGGAAAAGGCTGCCCTTATTTATACACAAACAAGGAGTAGGGAACCCTAAAATCTCCTTGCTTTTACAACTAGACTTGCCAACTCGCAAGTTTTATTTCTAAAACTAAAACATAACAACTAGCTAACAACCTGTTGAAATCAATTAACTGATTTAAAACAAGGAAAACTCCAACTATACATTTGATTTTTCCATTTTACAAAGAGTAGATAAGCATGAAACAAGAATAACAAGTTAAACTTGGAAAATGCATCGAGTTAATTGTTGTTTTTTATAGTTCTATTCTTGTAAATCTTTGCTGCCCCAAAATGATTTTTCTCCAAAAAGAAGATTGTTGGAAAAAGATGAGATCTAGGTTTTGTAGACAATCACGTTTTGAAGAGACCCAGTTTGTTAGATTCTGAAAAAGCTAAGGGCTTCTCGAAAAAGCGCCGAAAAAGTAGATTTTTGGAAATATAAAATTTTCCAATCTTCAAGAGGAACAAAAAGCAAATGGACCCAGATTGATGAAAACTAAAAAAGCTGACCACCTATTTTTGAATTGCAATGCCCTAGAAGATTGGGTCATGAAAAAGCGTGCGTTTGTGGATCCCAATCCCAAATCCATGAAGAAAACTGAAAAAGAACCCTGTTTGAGCCTCTAAATCTTGAAAAGCATAAAATAATATCTTTCTTCCTCTGAAGGTCAACCTGCAAAATGTGAAGAATGAATGCCAAAAGCCTTAAATAGAGGCAAAGGACGAAAAAGCACTTTATTCTCCAAGCTTTAAAACTTTGAAGCCAATTCGGGACCAAAAACGTTGAATGTAGAGATCGTTTTGAATGATGAATGATAAAAATTGGAAAATTTCTAAGGCATTGAACCTTGGGTGCCCTTGGCTAGTTGGGGTGCTTATGTTTGCCAGAGTTGACCATATTTTGATGATTTTCAACTTTTGCTTTCTCCATTTCGCGTGAAGCTAACTACCCCTGTTTGATCTTTGTTTTTGGGCAGTCGGTGAACAATAGGGTCTGGAAATCAGTCATCCTGACAAGCCTGATCATATTTGAATTGATTGGTACCATTTGCCAGTCTTTATCGCTGCATCTAGCGATCTTCTGAAAGACGGAACGAGGCCGATGAAGAAGTATTCAACGTTTTCTCAAAAATGTGGAAAAATTTCTAAGGCATGGAAAGTTGGACACCCCTCTTGGCCAGGGGTGTCTGGATTCTCCAGACTTAGCCAAAAATTTGATATTTTCAACTTTTCCAATTTGACCTTTTTTTGTTTCCCCTATTTCCGCTTCCGTTCGATCTGTAATATCTGGCGTTTGATGAATCTTCTGGTCTGGCTGAGATATTCATTGGAAAGCTTGAAGAATTCTAAAATAGATGAACAACTTGGCAAACCCTAGAGACTACTTTTGACCTCCCAAAACCCTAGGCGCCCCTGGCCAATTGGGGCACCCATGTGTTCTAGACTTAGAAAAATTTGAATGATTTTCATTATTTTCACTTTGCCCCTTTGATGCAACGTCCCTATTTGATCGAAGACTCTGGCCGTTTGACAGATCCAGTGAACCTGTTGATGGATTCGTTGAGAAGCCTGATGAAATATGAGAAAAATTCTCAAAATTGCAAAACTTAATAACTGCTTTTGGTCCCTTGAAATGCTAGGCGCCCCTAGCTAGCTAGAGCGCCCATCTTCTCTAGAGTTAGTTTTTATTCTGAGTTTTTAAACATTTTACTTTGCTCTTCGTCTCCACCATTTCGTGTTCGCTAGCTGCTTTCATCGTTGACCGTGCATGGAATGTCGAGAACTGAAAAAGTGGCTAAGGCAAAGAATCCTAAGTGCTCTCCTTGAATTAAGGCATCTGGACTCTCCAGAATTAGTTTTATTTTCACAATTTTCAAGATTTTCAGATTCCCCTCCTTCATTCTGCGAGCATCTTTCGCCATTTCTCATCATATGTGCAACGTTTAAGACCTTGAATCTGACACCTGGCAGTTGACCATCCTCCATTGATGACCTCAGAGCTCATGTTTTAGCTTCTAAAAAAGCAGAATAGACCCACCAGAGAAAAACTGATCTTTTGACGATTCTGACTAGACCAGCGTGATTGGGAAGAATTTTCAACCAATCAAAATCAGTTTGAGCCTTGGAAACAAAAATTCTATTTTTAGAAAATTTTGCCAGTATCTATTTGAGAAGAAACCCAATAAACCCCGTCTCAAGTCTATTTTTAGAAACTTTTCAAAAAGAGAAGCTTTCCTAAAAAGTAGGACCGAAAAACTGAGATCTAGATTTTGTGGATAAGTTCATTCTGAAGAGACCTAGATCATCAGATTTTTAAAATTCTGAGTTTTACACCAACATGCATGACATGCAAATTTCCATTTTTTCAACCTTTTCAACAATTTCTACAAGACTTTTTACTCTTTTACAAAATGCCTTAATGAAGCAAAAATTTTAATTTTGGGCACTACACAATACCATAGGGATTAGGGATTGATGATACCAATTCCTTTGGACCAAGTGCAAAGATGAAAACGAGACTCCAAAAGCTTATAGGATCAAAGGAAGTGGAGTTGCAATTGCAAGGCATGTCAATAGGGAAAAGTTCATGGGTCCAAAACACGGGAATCAGGGAATTGAGGACTTAAGTTAAATGGAGGAAAAGGGGTACTAACATGTGAAAGTTTAGAATCCCAATGGTTAAGACCAAGGAGGGGTTTAGGGAATGGGGCATCGAGGAAAAGGATACCAAGGTAAGATAAGTCTTGATAACCCATAGAAGGCAAAGGATCGAGAAAATGGGAAAACAAGGGATGAAGGAAAGCTTTGATAACATGAAAAGGTCTGAAATCCTTCCCAAGGTTAGAAAGTAACCCAAATAATCTCGTACTTAACATTTGGGACATTACACCATGGATGTGGATCCATAAGAAAAACCTCATTGATCAGCTAGAAGAAAAAAATTGCTCTTAAATTGAATTTTTTATTCATACTTTATTACAATCTTTATTCAAATACAAAAGCATGGTGTATATTAAAGAATTTAACTATCTTAATGCCTCGGATATTTGAAGATTCACTTATCAATTCCTCGTGGGTCTGGAGACTCATATAACTTATGAGATTTTATAACATCACAAAAACTAAATCTTCACAACATTTGAGGATTTCACAGTAATCAATGCTTCATTCGACTTGAGAACTTCAAAATTAGGAATGCTTCATTGACGTCAATGACTCATTCAAAATCTCCTCAAGGACTTCAATAGATCAGGCTATATGTACTAAGGCCTTCTTAAAATACAAATATACCATATGCAATATTAAAAAAAATACAAATATGCCTTGAGGACTTCTTTGTGGCCACTTGCCCCAGTGACTTCACATCCCATAACAAATAATATCACCCTCAACAAGTTCACCAACAACAATTACTGCAATTCTCATCCATTTATACAATTCAATTTTAGATTTTCTAACCAATAACAATAAATCCTGGTAATTGCTTTAGCTTTGCAAAATTCAAAAGTAAACGATAAACAATAAAATTAATCAATTCAGATCACAATAGTGAAGACAGTAATTCTAAAGCACTTATGACAGGCAATATTAAAAATTCTTATTTAAAATGACATTAAAGTCTGATAGCCAGGTTTACAGCAGTCAATGTTAACAGTAAAAAGAAATAAAAATAGAGAAATAAATGTTCTTGATTATGTAAATATGTACATTACTTCAGTAAGGAGTAAATAGGATCAAAGAAGAGTTAATAATGATCAAACAACACTAAATGATAATCAAACGATCATCAAAATTGGTCAACATTATGCACTACAAAACATGTAGCAAGTTGCAATTATTATGCTGACTAGTGATGTGTGCTTTGCATTCTAGCAACGGAAGTAAAATAAAAACAATAAAAAGGGTTAACTTACCAAAGCAAATGTTCCGGTTCCAGCTGTTTCAGACGTAATACCTCCAGGAGGAATGCGTATCTTGAGTTGAGATGATGTTCTTGTTAAGATCTGCTAAGAAAATCTCATTACTGTTGGAAAATGGGTATAAATTGCTTAAAATTCAGAAGCATTCTCATGATCCTAAGCATCTTAATTAAAAACTTACCACTTTTGTCCCTGCAGGCTGAGATATTTTTCTGTTACTAAATTCTCTCATATTACTGTTCTTAGAAGCAGCCTTATCAAGGAAACCATCTTCAGACATTAGGGCTTCGATAACTTCATCTGCAGACTACCATAAAATAACATAGATAAATGTAATATTTATACACAACATTTAACAAAGTTGTTCTTATCAATTCATACAGATGCCTATTCCAACATCTTTCTATGGTAGGACTTTAGTGATTATTCTCGTCACCACTCATGATTGAATGGCATTGAGTAAGACAAATAGAGTAAACACAAAAACTGAAAATGCTAGAGTCTCCAATAGAGAAATTACTAACAATTTATTTGCTGTGTTAATATGAATAGTGACTTCCAAGGATGGAAACAAAGTACTCTACTATCTACCCTATCCAAGGTAATGCAAAATAACATTTTCTGTCTAAATGATGCTCTTAAACAATTAGTTGGAAACCATATGGTAACAATAAAATATTGAGGCCTCTCTTAGGTCCATGATGATTGCTTTACATGTTCTTTTATCATGTCAAATATTTCTATTCCTTCTCTCCTCCAAAATTTAGACTTAAATTATAAGTCTATATCATAAATGCCTTACAAACTCCCTTTATGTAAATTTGTAGTAGCTTCTATTGCCATTCATAAAACGTTTTAGAGATATTATATTAATAGACAATAAATGAGTCATACCTGAAAGCGATCTTCTGGTGCAGGCTCAAGGAGTCGCTCAACAATGTTTGCAAAGTGTGAGCTCATTGGAACCAATCCCTTGAAATCTATCTTCAAACGTTTCTGCAAAACTAATAATGTGAAAATATTATTTCAAATTAACACATCAAGTATGCGAACAAAAATATCATTCTTCTTAAAGAAGGCTTTCCACTAAGCTTTACATTTCAATATGATGAAACATATGTACTTACATAAAAGTAATTATTTTTATGCAATGTGATCACAAACCTTCAAATGTGACGTATCATTTGAAATGATTATTGCTATTTGCAATTTAATTCTCCTACCCTATCACCAATTAATGTTAGGTGTGCTAATGGCCACCTTGTGATAAGGATCAACTAGTTCTTGTAGAATTTACCAACTAATTGTGTATCACAAGCTTCCTATGTTTACTTGTGGGATGGAATTTCCTTGTTTATATTTAATTGTTCCATAGTTTTCATATGATCTAGAAACCACTGGAAGAGTGCAAATGAATGTCATGATGGATTTATGATTTCATTGTTCAAACTAATATATTAAGAAGTTTCGAAGAGGGATCTAGACCCCATCAACTTGTTCATCAAAAGGACAGCACATACACATTATAAGGGAGACAAAGTCCCCAACCAACCAAGGACATAACAATGACCAAAATATCATGATTGATGGCGGTACTTGTGATATAGATCCTAAGATAACCTTAAGTCCTAACCTTGGATAAAAATGTATGTTGGATCAATTCACTGTTTCAATTGAGTGTGTTACCATCACATGAGTCTCATCTTACCCTGGCCACTCATTGAGGGTTATAAATTTGTTTCATTTAAGGATATAGATGTAAATGTGTTACATCTGCTGCAAAAGGGAATCCACCATCCACTCTTGAGTATCAACCCTTCTTTTCCAATAGGAGTCATCCTGTTTGTCTCTGCCTGCTGTACACAAAACTCTTCTTTTGAATTCAGCTCCTCATGCTCCCCTTCATTATGCAGGTGCACTTTAGTTTCAGCAGCCAAGCTAAACGCATCTATGCTTGTGACAATAATTCCAGTTTCAACAGTTGTAAATAACTCTCCATAACAATATCACTGCTGCAAATGATTTTCTACCAGAACTATGTCACAATTACAAATGACTTTTCACAACATTATGCAACTACTATGATTGATTTTCCAAAGCTACGTGCAACTAGTGCAACTGACTTTCTGCAGCACTATGCAATTGTTGCAATAGCGTTTTCAGCAACAACTGTGTAATTTCTGTGAGTAATCTTCTGCAGCAACTATGTAATTGTTGCAAATGATCTTTAGCAAAAACTATGATTGTTGTGGAATGACTTTTTGTAACAATTCTGTTGTTGCTATGAAACAACTTGTTGGCATTTCAATTCGCACCTCTGGAGTGCATATTGGAAATGAACAACTATGCACAGTATTAACTGCTCTTCAAATTAGGAGGGGAAGCTCCCTCTTTTGCTGTTATGCCTAAAAAGTAAAGTAATCTAAGTTCCTATCTTTTTTACTCATCTGGTAGAGGCACAAGGTTATAAAACAATTTGCATTGCAGCTTGTTGTACCCCAAATTAAAAATTTTGCTACACTTAGGCATTTTGAAGAAATGAGTCAAAATATTGTTAAATCTGTTAAAAATGTCAAAATTGGGGTTTGCATGTCATGCATGAGGGTCAAAAACTTAGAAATTTCTAAATCAGGCAATCTAGGTCGGTTCAAAACGATCAAACCTACAATACCCAGATTTTAGTTTTTTATCTCTAAATTTTAGGAAAATTTCTATTTTTAGCAGTTTTCTAAAAATAGAAACTTTTTCTGGGTTTTTTTTGGTTTCTTAAAAAACATACACTTGTAAAATTTTCTAAAAATAGAAAATTTTTAAAAATAGAAAGTTTCTAAAAATAGAAAGTTTGGCTTTTAGGGTTAAGACTGATTTTGATTGGCTTAAAATACTTCCTCATCAGGCTGGTGCAATCAAAATCACAAAAAGATCATTTTTACCCTACTGGGTCTATTATGTTTTTTCAGAGATCCAAGGTCATCAATGGAGGTCAGTTAGCTGCAAGGTGTCAGAATCAGGCGTTTGAGCATCAAACAGAGGCTGTCAGCGAGGAACGTGCACAAAAAATGGAGGAAGGAGAGTAGAAGCTGAAAAAGTTGGAAAATGCAAAAATTTGGCTAACATTGGTGAATCCAGGCGCCTCCAGTCAAGAAGGGTGCCCATACTTCAATGCCTTAGAATATTTGTTTCCGGCAGTCAAAGACAAGGAAGGCACGTTAAACAAGGTGAAAATTTGAAAATTACATAAAAAATGGTTAACTCTGCCAGCCATGGGTGCCCCTAAAGGAGAAAGGCGCCCAACTTTTCAACAGGTTAAAATTCAGAATTAGGGTTTCTGCTTCCAGGTCAACGTTGCTCAGAATCTTACCGACTCCGCAACGAATCAGTCAACACGAACATCTCATCAACTGGTCGACCAAAATCTCAGATCAAACAGAGGTCACGAAGAGATGTGTTTCAGAACTTTGAAGTTTGAAGATCATCAAAATGGCTAAGTCTGGAAGAAATGGGCGCCCTTTGAAGGAGAAGGGCGCCCAAGCTTTTGAAGTGTTAAATGATGAAATTTGCAGAAGGTACCTCCAACATAACTTCGTCAGACTGGGTCAAGCTTTCCAAAGCATTCATCATCTCGTCCGAAGGAGTTGGCAGCCATCAGATGTCGCAAGCTGAACAGAGGAGAAAAAGTGTATAAAATGACAGAAGTTGGAAGCGACAGTGGAAAATTCAAAATAAAAACTAAGTCTAGAGGAGATGGGCGCCCCTGAAGGAGAAGGGCGCCTAGGGTTTAGAGCCATCAAAAGTCAGTTTCCGGAGATCAGGTATCCAAAAGACCCCTTCCAAAATCTTATTAGCTATCCAATGAATCCGTCAGCCAGTCAATCCGATCAGTACAACGCCCAAAATCGTGAATTCATCTGAAGGTCAGAAGACGAGCAAGGTTTTGAAAATCATGAAAATGGCTAACACTAGAGAAAATGGGCGCCCCTGTTAGAGATAGGCACCTGACAATTCGAAGGGTCAAATGAAGATTTTGACAGATGACGTCTCCAAAACAATGTCGTCAGATTCGATCAAGCTCCATAATGAAATGTTCAGTTTGTTCGTCGGACCAATTTGGAAGCCGAGAGACAGAGTCGAATCAGGGTTGAAAATTGAGCAGAAGGTGAAAACGGTGAAAAATTGGCCAAGTCTGGAGAGACTGGGCACCATACCTCAAAAAGGGCGCCCAACTTTTCATGCCTTGGAGAAATTTTTGGAATTTTCAAAGAAGGAAAAAACGCCTTAGGTCAATACATGAGCTAAATTTAGGGTTTTCGGAATTAGGGTTTGAGAGGTTGTTTCTCAAAGCAAAAACTTATTTAAGGACAGCTCTATGCTTTATTTTTCATATTTTCCTGCTACTGTCTTCAAAGAGAAACAAAGCAGCAACTTCAAACCTATATTTTTCAAGATTCAAGAACCTAAACTTGCTGGTTTTTCATAAATTTTTAGATCAGTACTCAAAGAAGGCTTGCTTTTTCATATTTCTTCATCAAGAACATCAAATTTGTGAAGAAGAAGGCCATTACTTTCAATTTTCAGCAAACTGCTTCATATTTGTTCTATCTTTTGGAAAAATTGTTGAAGAATTTTCTCAAGGTTGCAGCAGTTGCTTTTATTTTGCATGTCAGAGAAAACTTCAAATTCTTCCATTTCTAATCTTCTAGGTCTATACTAAACCTTCTTCTGGACAAAATCCATATTACAGCTTTTTCAGAGAAACTTAAAGTGGTTGCTTTTTCAATCAGAAGCCAGGGTTTGCAAAATCTGATCAACTGGGTTCATCTAGAATATACTCATGAACAATACCTAGATGCCAGCTTTTATTGCTTTTTTCGAAGAAAATTAGGGTTTGCTTCTTTTTCAATCTTCACTACAAATTTTCAAAAACGGACGATTTGGGTTGGCTTATAACGAAATTCTAATCAAAACCCATATTTCAGAAAAAAATTCAAAATTTCATCCGTTTGACGAAGAAAAATCAGCAAAGCTAAAATTAGAAAGTTTGTCAAAACTTGTCAGAGCCTAGGCGTGTTTACTGTCAATCTTTAAGTTTTGCAGAATGGAGTACATTCCTACAAAGTTCAAGACCAAATCAACACTGTACCATGATTTCATAGAAATGGCCGAGACTGACTTACATCATATCAAGCCAGTATTCAATCTACGTCCTTTGGAAGATGCAGGCAACATCACCATTAGGCATCTTGGCCATTCAGGTCTTCTCGCAGCAGCGTCCATACTTTTCTCAGTACAAAGCTTAGAATTCATAATTGCTTGTATCAAGCATTATAATCCAGTCACAAATAAAATCTAGTCAGTTGATGGAAGACTCATATGCAGCTTAAAGCCATACATGATTGAGAAATGCTTCTCCATCCCACCATGGCCTGGAAGTGTTACCATCAATATAGAAGAATGTGAAAGGATATGGTAAGAGCATCAAGAAAAATATAGCAAGAAGATTGCACACAAGTGGTTGAAAGATAAATACAGTACATTGCCAAAGAACGTTGGGAGAGGAGAGTTCAAGGACGAATTTGCTATAATAATCACCCTACTCAATCGGATTACTGGTCAAGCAGATGCAACAAAGTTTCAACCTTGGATGTTCTACATGATACCTCACATAATGAAGAAGATAGAGTTCTATGACTGACCTACATTAATCAGTGATTGCCTTCACCATCAAATAACTGAATATTTTAATAGACATGCATTCCACATGGTCTCCTACCTAGTCTACTTGGTTGCCTATCAGGGTAAATTCAAAGGGTTAAACACAGAGGGTTCTTTAAATGTTCAACATGTCTACAAATACTACACTTAGTTGGATTTCACTGCGGCATCACACCATTACAAAAGAGTGAATGAAGCATTCTTAATGTACACAGTGCGTGATCTGAACAACGAGCTACATGTTCGCATCTCATCTATTGCCAAGGCAACAATGTCAAAATGGGCTGATTGGTTTATTTAGTTTGCCACTTTCACTTACCTAAGAGTCTACGGCTATTCAGAAGCTCGTCTTATGTTGGTGAGGTATCCGTCAAATTAAGTCGTGTGTATGGAATTTCTTAGACAGGTATCGGATGTTCACACTCGCTTGCGCAACAAAAAGAAACCAACCTTCAACTTTCCTTTTGCTTTAGTATTTATAGGTGCAGATCATCCGCAGACGCTAAAATAATGGGTAATGAGTTAGATAAACTTGGTTTCAAGCCTTTCAGTGAGAGACGATCATATGATCCCCATGGTGTCTATGCAACACGACTTGGTCAAAACTATGCTCATGTGCCCGCACTTGAAGACTTTTGGGCTAACTGCAGAGACGAGTACGAGGTGCGAAGGTGAAGTAATAGTAGGCTCACCCTTCACCAAATAAAAGATTGTTTATCCAAAGACATTGAAGGGTTATCAGATGATGATGGGGATGTAATTCTCCCAGCCTATACTAGAAATCAGGTTGAACAACAAACTCTTCCACAGGTCAACTGGGCTAACAAAGAATGTATTACAGTGGAAGAAAGGACACGACAAGTGGTAGAGTAAAACAAGACTTTCTTAATCCTCAAAAGGAGGGAGTCCATTCCGGTAGCAGAGTCGCCAAAGAAACATTCATCTCTTCCCTCTTCTTCAAAAGCTCAAACGAAGATGAAAGGAAAAGTTTAGTCTCAAGAGTTTACAAAGGGTAGTAGATCAACAAAGAGCGCCAAGAGGAGGTTGGACTACATAGGAATTGTTATACAGGAGCAGCCTACAGCTGGAAACAAAAGTTCCTCCACCTGAGCCCATACTTTAAGAAGAAGTACAAGATGAGCCTTTGATACAAGACCCTTTACCATCTCCTAGGTCTTCGCCAATTCACATTCATTTGGAAGATAAGGAGATAGAGGCCGATGTTGCAATTATTCCTCCCTTGGATGTTAGTAGAGATACCACATCTTGGTTTGAGAGCTCCTTGGAAGGACGAGAAGAAGGCCTTCGTATTAGGTGAATGATGATGACCTCAGTACATATCAGGAAGCACCCAAGAAGAAGGCCAAGAAACAAATGCATTTTGAGAGGAATCTTGAAGGTGAAATGGTCATGGAGACAACTATGCCTCTTGAAGATAAAATCAGGGATGAGGTGGATGTTGATGACTTCATAATGGTCAAAGCAAACCTTGGTAAAAGTACTCGGCATGGTGATATGAGTTTGTTTAAGATGGTAACTGAAAATATTCAAGAAAGAGTGCAAAAGGATGGAGAAGACAAGGCAGCCCTCAATGCTGAAAAATCGTCAACTCCGGTTGTATTTATCAAATCTTATTCAAGGCACCTCACAAAAAACCTAGTTGCTGCCACAAGTTTTAGAAACACTAGCTGATCAGTAGCAGTTGAGGTAGTTGGTTATTTGTCAAAAACAAACTCAGTTAATGGATTGAAGAGTTCATCGTCAAAGGAAAAGAGATTCTAACACAGGTCTTCCAGTTGAGATACAAAGCTCATGACTTACATCAAGGTATCCAAGATTTTGAGCAGTTGATAGCCGAGTTCAAGCCTATGCACAAGATCATAATTGCAAATTTAGAGCTGGCTTATAGCTCTACAATGGCAAGAGAACACAAAAGACAGATCCTGGAGTGGAAAGGTCACCTTTTCAAGGTAAATACATATGTTAGAATATCTGAGGAGTTTGTTGTGTATAAACAGAGGGTTATTGATACTCTTAGGTTCATCAGAGAATTTGTTGCAGTAATACCTTGTCAGTATTGCCTTGAGGATGGTTCATACATTGGGCTTGACGTAGTCCAAGCAGAGTTTTAGAGTATCATGCATGGCAGCGATGGCAGTGTTGGAAGAATGAGAATGATTTCCATGATGTCAGCACAGTTCGAGAAAGCGACCAATGAGAGTGAAGATTTCTCGACTCTAGGAGCTAAAATTTTGCTATTAATAGTATCAACTATCAACACTCCTACCACAGATGAAGTTGTCCGCTTTTTAGCGGATGTGATCGAGATTTAAATCAGCTTTCTTCTAGAAGCTTCTTGTAATGTTCCCCTTTTGGCAGTAAGCAGTTGTCAGCATTAAGCCTTGGCCATTAAGATATTAATATTTATGAAATGCTTCATTAATTGAGCAATTAATTCTAATTTGCAGTTGACCCCTTAGCCTAAGGAATGAACTTAAGTTGTTTTGAAAAAGGGGTCTTTGAGGGTGGCGCCACATGAAGAAGTCAAAAGGTTTTAATTTTAATTAATTCCTCATTTCTCAAGTGGGGCGTATTTTTGAAGAGTGGCTTCTCCTTTGGAAATATGAAGAGCCTTGTCTATTGGCGTACTTTCTTGGGAGACTTGAACAGTTTCCTTTTGTCCTTAAAAGTAAGGCTTGGCTTCAGTATTGGGCATCCATTATATTGCTAAAGTTATGCTGTCAAAATGATTAGTCATTTTCTACTTCGAGGAATGCTGACCTCCTAGTTCTCATTCAATTTCGTGTTTGTAAGACAACACCTAGTTGAATCATTGCTGCTTCTCATTCAGACTAGCAGATTGTGTTTCAAGGTGAATTATTGATGTATTTTCCAATTTTACAGTTGTTGTTTGCATACAGCTGAAAGTGGTTTTTGCTCATATTTGATTGTACGAATTTTATATCATTCTGGGCATTTGATAATAAAGTTTCTAAGGTCTAGGCGACCATCTCCAAGCAATTTCGGAATTTATTGTGAAGTGTGCTTTTTTATATTGAAAATCTCCCCTCTCAAGGGTCGTACCATTAATCCTTGCATTGGGAAGTGTGCCACTAGTGATTTGCAGGTTTTTGGAGCTGTTTCAGTAATTCAACAAGGGCGCCTATCTCCCAAAAGGCTCAATGCTTCGATTTCACGCATATCGGAGGTACTTTGAATGAGTTATGAACAATTTCGAATTTTTTGTAGTTGCTGATATACTTTTCCAGAATTACAGTTTCAGAAATACAGCAATTCACTCTCTATTTTCATATTCTATCTTCTCTCCTCTCGTTCTCTAACTCGGAAAACATTGTATAAGAGTGGTGCTTAGTAATTGGTATTGAACATTGTAATTTGCAGCTTTACATGTTGTATAAACTGTTAAATAGTAGTACTGTTTCAGCTTTAGCTTGCTGCAATAATTAATTAGTTTCACACTAAAGCACCCCTAGATGGTATACCGCCAGTGTGGATAATTCTATTTTGTAATCTTCTTCCCCCCACTGTTTGGTGGTAGTGTGGAAAGCATCTTTGGTTGGTTATCCGCCTTATTCTTTAATTCAGTAGAAGTACTCCACCATATGTTAGCACCTCGCCCGAAAGGGATCTTGAGTGCACATTCTTGGTGTCGAGTTTAAGATACTTCTCTTTCAATAGAATCTTGTAATTGTTGATTCAGTAGATCCTAGGGATCCTCTGACCATATGCTCGCCCCTCCTCCTTAAGTGGTTTTAGGGTGCATTCTTGGTTAGAGTTCTTTAATGTACGTTTTGGTTATGCTAACCTTGACGGGTGAATGATTCTATTGTAATTGTTGAGTTTAAAATCAAAAAAAATTGAGAGAGAATATTTCACTTCTTCCACCCTTTCTTTCTATTCTTGTCTCAATTCTTATCCATTCTTTGAGGATAGAAAGAAAACAGTTGTAATGAGTTGACACTTTCCTTTTTAGATGCTTTCTAGGGTTTAGATGTTTTACCTTTTCTAGGATTAGAAATAAAGCTTGCATGTTGGCAAGCAGTAGTTGTAAAAGCAAGAAGATTTTAGGGTTCCCTACTCCTCTGCTTAGTTATAAATAAGAGCAGTGTTTGCTCATTTTTCTTTAATTGTGCTTGTGATAACAGAATCGTTGAGGTTATGCCTTCATGTTTGTTATCGTTTAGTGTCAGTTCACTTTGTGTAAAGAGCAAGTTTGCATGCCTCCTTAGCAGCAAATCCTTGTTTAGTGCATGTGTTATGTGTCAATTGTAATACTGGTTGATCGCATGTTGCAAGTATTTTGCTACAACTTGTTGTTGTGGAATTGTAATCTTTGTGCCAGAAGTTTGAGTAAATAAAATCCTGAGCGTGCTTTGTTGCCTCGATATAAATATCTTAGATTTCCATTTATTGTTTTGTGCTAGAAGTGTGAGGAAATAAAATCTTGAAGCTTGCTTTGCTGCCCTTGAAATAAAGTCTCATATTTCTGTAATACTTTTGTGATCTCCTTTTTCAGCTTGCATTGAAATTTAGTAGATGTATGTTGAGGAAAGTTTATTCAAGTATGTTTGTCAGAAAATCAAACCTCGTCCATTTCTAAACTCTCTTGCTCTACGTTTACTTGAGAGGATAGAAACGTTTTAGCGTAAGTCAAGTTGTGTGATGTCCCCACTCTAGTCAGTTCTTAGGAGCAGTGGAGTTAGCCTATCTCTTGGACCCTTGTAGGCTGATAGAATCTGGTTAGAGGGTCAGTGACTATTTTAGTGGGTACTGCCATTGCCCATTCCTTCACTCCAGTATTGATTTCAGTACAGGCATCTATGGTTCAATGTTCGCCAGCTTCTGACGGCACGAAGATATATGGAGTTTAGAGGGAGTTATGGATATTTAAGCGGTTTAAATTAATTATTTAACTTAACGCTTTATTATAAAGTCAAATTGACTTTATAACTATTATATCACTTAAATATGTCATAAAGTGATTTAAAATTAAATCACTTAAGAATAAAGTGCGCTCAACTCAAAAGGGCAATTATTTAATTGCTAAAATTATTGAAAAATTAAATACATTTTTAATGTATTTTATTTGAGAGGGAAGCCGTACTTTCTTGGAATTCGTGCCTTTTGGGAATATAAGGCAATTTTGGCAAATAAAACTCATCCATTGATTATTTTACTTTGCCATTGGTTTTTCCTATGCTATTCTCTGAGACAAGGGTTTCAGCAATTTCTTCCATTGGAGAGCGAAATCTTTTCCAGTGTTGAGCATTTTTGAGACTGTAAAAGACCACTCGAACTAGTGCAGCTGTGAGGGTTTCATACAGAAGTTTTGTTGTGCTTCATCTGAGTTATCTATTTCAGCATTTCAGTGTTTGCAATAAGGGAAGGGCTTATCTACTTTGGACACCATTCTTCATCGGATTCATAGCTTTGTCAGGGCCCTACCATAGCACCAGAGAGTTGGGATTTCTCCTTGGGATGCATGCTTCCTTACTTGAGGTGTGTGAACTCAAAGGCAAAAACGCCTTTCCTTGAGGCTGATTCTGTGTTCCATCATTGGCGTCCTTCATGATCGGCATCATTTCTCTAGCTTCTGTGTGGGAGAAAGTAGATCGTGAGCCCCGACAGTCATTTCCTCCAGTTTCAGCATTCTTGCCTGCCAAGCTCTGAAATTTCTTATTTAATTATTTTGGAGTCTTTCAGGTATGTAATTTGCTTGCAATCTCATTGTATGTACTACAAATTAATAACTATTACATCTATTGCTCAAAATGTTATAGTATTTCAATATTGTGAGCTTTTATATGCTGCCGCCCCTTCTATTTCTCTCTAGAAAATTCTCTAAAAAACTTAAAACACAAAAGATAAGCAATTTAACACAGGGGTTTAAGAGAGAGCCAGTTGGGCTCATCACAAGTTGTAGTTGTCAAGTTTCATTAAAGGGAAAACCTCAGCTGCAACATCTAGTGTTCTATAACGTTGTGTTCTCACAACTGAATCAAAAAGATAGGCAAAAATTAGTTTTAGTTTACTTTATGCAACTCAGCAAAAGAGGGAGCTTCCCCTCCTAATTCAAAGAGCAGTTTACCGCACATAGCTGTCCGTTTCCAAAACGCATTCCAGAGGTGCAATTTCAAACGCCAACATAGCTGAGGTTTTTCTGGTTTCCTAAATCTCAACTACAACTAGGCTAAAACTTAATATCTATCCTATCTCCTCAAGTAAAATCAAAGCAAGAGGAATTAGGAGCAATTGGGAATGGTTGACGATAAACTATATCGCAGGATTCCCGAGGAGGCGAGGTGCTTTGTCCGAAGTGTAGGCTGAAATAAAGGTTATTGGAAACAACATCAAACGGTAAGCTAGATCTCAGAATTTCCGAGGAGGCAAGGTGCTTTGTCCAAGGTGTAGACTGAAATGAAGATTACAAGAAACAACATTAAACGATAATCCTAATCTCTAAATTCCCTTGAAGGCTCATTGCTCTTCCGAGGTGTAGATTGAAACAAAGATTATAAAAACAAGTGTTGATAGATCTTGAAACTTTAGATCAAAGGCTCGTTGCTCTTCTGATTTATTTTTTCAAACTTGATTAACAATTACAAATATTTGGGACATCAAATGGTACAAAATCATACAAGATGCGATCAACCAAACAACTCTTAGACAAAGAGTGAATAGATATTGAATTGCAAGTTTGATGGATTAATGGTGCAACAATTTTGTGTAGTAATAAAAATTAAAATACAATGAGCAAGGTTTCTCTTATTTATAGAAACTCAAAGGAGTAGGGAACCCTAAAATCTCTTTGACTTAACATTTAGTTCTTGCCAATCTGCAAGATTTATTCCTATGTCTAAATGCAAGTAACCTGACAGTTAACTAGAAAGAGTACTTCAGTTAACTGATTCTAAACTAAAATAGCACTCCATATGTACATAGGTATCTCCAAAATCAAACATGCACGATTGGTGGGACATGGAGTTAACTTGGAAAGAGGCATCAAGTTAACTGTTGTGTCTAATGTCTATTTGCAAAAGGAGGAACATTCTGACTAGTAGTTCACTGGCCGTGATCACGAGCAATCAACTCCTCCAAGAAGTTGTTAACTGCCTCATCATCAGGAGCACTGATACTCTTTTGAAGCACTCGATGTCTTCGCAGCATCTCTTCACCGTCTGTTATTTGACTCTACAATTCTCTTCCATTCTTGGTGGCTTCGTCGAATTGTGCTGACATGGCTGCAAGTTGACTCAACTTACAGTCAATTGAATCACCGTTGAAAATACTACGGATGAGTTTTTGAAACTCTGACTGCACGTCAACGAGCTCGATGTATTCACCATCATCACGTTGATACTGGCAAAGGACTTGTGACACAGGATTTCTTACGAACTTGAGTGCACTTGTCACCTTTTCTCTACTCTCGGTTAACTCTACATAAATTGTTTCATGTGTTTTTACCTTGAAGATTTGTTGTTTTCTCAAAGTAAAAAGTTTTTCCTTATTCTCTTCTGTAGTGACTGAGTCATATGCGATTCTCAAGTGAGAGACCATGATCTCATTCCGTGGTTTGTCCACCACTATGTCCTACTTTGACTCTTGAATCTCTATGCGAAGGTTGTGGGCATTGTACCTCAACTGGTACAACTCTGAAAGTATGAAACGACCCCTTGTGATGAACTCTTCTTCCCAGTCTTTCAGGCGCTTCCCATAAACAACCAACTGAATTAGCTGATTTTGTTTTGCTAGTAACTCAAGCATCTGTGGGAGCAAGGCGGTGACATTTTCAGTGTCGTGAAGGAGGTTTGAGATGTATCGGCGAAGCTGCTGATTTTAAGCCTTGAGGGCTGCTTTATCTTCACCATCTTTTATCACTCTCCTTTATGCTTACCGCTGCAACCTCGAGGAGATCCACATCCGCCTGGCGTGTGCTTTTACCAAGGTTGACCTTTATCAAGGTGAAATCTTCAAGCTCTACTTCATCCAAGTTTTTATCCTCTAGTGGTGCGGTGGTCTAAATGACAATCTCGTTGTTGGTGTTCCTTTCCACATGAATTTGTTTTTTTAGCTTTTTCTCTGACGTGTCTTGGTAGACATGATCAAATTCTGCAAAGTCTAGTTGGTAGGACGACTTTCTCCTCTTCCTACCTAGTTGATTCTCAAGCCAAGAAGAATCTCGACCAATCTCGCTAGAAGGATTGGTGCTAGTCCCAGAAACTCTTGATGAGTGAGATTGTGTTGAGAAGGCACGTGGCGGTGAGTTTGGCTCCAAGTCGATGCGAATCAAAGACTATTGTGGTGGTGACGGAATGGGAGGCTTTGCTTCCATTTCTGGCACTGTCTCAACTGTATCTGTAGCTATCTCCACATGTTACTCTTGCTGATTTATATTAGCAATTGGTGTCTTTCCCTTTGTATTTCCTGACATTCTGCTTCCTTCAGGAGGGTTACTCCTTGTCTTCTGTTTTGGTTTCCACTTTGATGTGGAAGGTAGTGTAGTATTAACCGATGGCGTCTCTATGTTTGGAATGACTACCTTCCTCGCCCCTTACTGTTCAAGTAAAGTATGTTCATCACAACTCTGCCCAATCTTTCCTTAACAAATGAGCTTTCCTTGGCATACCAATCAACGGTTGGAAGAGGCTGCATGTCAACTTGATCTCTGAAGAATGCATGAAGTGTGACTTCCCCATCATCATCTGATAATCCTCCCACATCCTCTGACATGAAATCAGCAATTTGTGAAAGGGTAAACCTGCTCTAGTTGTGCCTTCACACTTCAAACTCGTCTTCACAATTAAACCAAAAATCCTCCATGGAAGGTTTATGTGAAGAATAGCCGCCAAGGCGTGCCGAAAAGTGACCCCAAGGCTCATATGAGCATCTTTCGATGAGATACATAGGATTAAGTCTCGTCATCTCATGGCTCATAGCCTTGGCATCAACTACTGATCTACACCTATAAATCCCCATCTAAAAAAGAAAAGTGGCAGCAGTCTTGCGTTTAATGCATAGATAAGAGTGGACTTCATGCAACTGTTGTAGAAACTCCATGAATACCACCTTATCGGATGGATAACGGGGTAACATGGTTGGATGACCAAAGTATCCATATACACAGATGTAAGTAAAAGTAGGGAATTGGATGAACCAATCCGCCCAATCTACCATTGCCAATTTGGCTTCTAGTGAAATTCTCACATGTAACTCGTAATCTAGATTCCTCACTATGTGCATTAGGAATGAATCATTCACTCGCTCGAAGTGTCGTTCTAATTCTGTGAATTCAAGCTATGAGAAATGTTTATGAACCTTCTACACACCTAAAGTTCCCACAGTGTTCAACCCTCTATACTAGCCTTGGAAGGCTATCAAATACACAAGGTATGAACCAGTGTTACAAGACTCGGACTCGCCTCGGTCTCGGCAAGCCGATTTTTGACTCGGAGCCCAGACTCGCCCAAGACTCGGCAAAGACTCGGCAAATAGAAAAACCCAAGAAATTTAGAGATTTTTAAGGATTTAAATCTTGTTTCATGCACCCTTTAGTAAATAAACCTCAAATACACAATAACATCATGAAATAGAAACTACTATGATCCTATACACAAACATCTATCGATCACATAAGTATAAACGCAAATTTTAGCTGAAGGAAATAACACATTCAGATATATAAATATTGTCAAATGTATACAAAACACATGGAATATGAAATCCGTGGCATCAAAACAAATATCAAAACTAAAAATATAAGTCTATGGCTCAGAAGAGCTTGGATTACTCATCCCAACATCACGACAAGTCATGCGGTAGTGTCTAAGATAGGTCCTAGATGATGATGTAGCCATGATATTTGCTTGTGTCTCAATGATTGGTATGTATATTCAAGTGAGGAATTTATTATTAAAATTTTATTGTAGCCTTCAAGACCGCCTGTTTTGTTGTCTAATGTATGGAACAAGATAATCCTTGATTATGGCTTTGACTGTGAAAGATGCAAAGATTTGCAACAGGGGATATGTATTTTGTAGGTTTTATAATTATGATTCATCATTGGCCTATAACATGCTTAGACCTATAGTTTGATGAGGGTTTGGGGGAAACACCCCAACGGGGTCGAGGGGCAGTGCCCCTCACGAGGGTCTGGGGGCAGCGCCCCCAGCGGGGTCAAGGGGCAGTGCCCCTTGCGGGGATTTGGGGGCAACTCCATGGCGCACACCATTTAATTAAAAAACTTGTAAATGAAAGATTTAAAAAAAAATTAATTAAAATGCCCGAGTCTGAGGCACGAGACTCGGCGAGTCCGGCGAGTTAGGCGAGTCTCGGGGAGTACTCGGCATCCGAGTCATTTTGACTCACCCAGCCTCACCAGCCTCGGGACTCACGAGTACTCGCCGAGTTTAGGCGAGTCTTGTAACACTGGTATGAACACATGTGGAAATCGTGAGCTATCAAGAAACTTGTCATTTGGTTATGGAGAATGTCACTGATCAAGGCAGGCTAGTCATAGTGTTCCTTGCTATTGATAAGTTGAGCCATGATGTAATACATCCATGGCTGAAACCTGTTTGCCTCTACTTGACCGGTGACATGGTTGAGTAGGGTTAACATAATTGCGTACTCAATTCTGAATTCTCCACGACCTACATTCTTTGGCAAATTATTTCTTTTCTACTTTAGCCACCTCTCTGCCATTCTTTTTTGACATTGTTCTTTCTTGGTGTTGAAATCCCTTTCACATTCTACCATGGACATGACCAAATTGTTTGCATTTGGAGGAATACCGAAGCACTTCTCAATGTCTTTTGGCTTGAGGCTACATATTACTCTCCCATCCACTAATTGAATCTCTCGTGCAGTAGGGTTGTAATGCTTTACACAAGCGATTACAAATTCTATACTTTGTGCTGAGATGGAAAATGAGGCTGCTTCAAGCAACCCAGATTGCTCATTGTTTTGAAGTGTGGTTTGGTCTATGCCTTCCAAAGCGTTCAAGTCAAACTCCAGATGCACTTGATGCAAATTGGTGTCAGTCATTCCTAGAAAATCATGGAGTAAGATCGTTTTGGTCTTGTATTCAACCCGAGAGAATTGCATTATGAAAAACTTGACTGATGACTATAAACACGAATATGTTTAGGCAACTTTTTTGGTGAGGCTAAAAATAGCCTCTCAAAGGGCAATTTTTTCAAAAATTTATGAGACGTGGAGTTTGTTGGGAATAACTTTTTGAACGAACCCAAAACGTCAAAAATTTGAAACAGTGACTTTTCCTTTGACATGCAACAACCCTTCGGGGCAAAAGCTACAGGGGGCAACGAGGCTTATTTTTCCCAAAAAAATTCTGGCACATAGGTATTTTAGGCACCTCTCTGCTAAGCAAACCTAGTTTGTCAATTTTTGAAAAAGATGACTTTTTACAAAAACCCTAAAAAGTAGGGGCACTGGGCAATTTTCCCGGAAAATTTTGGCACGTGCGTTTTGTTGCCAATACTGTACAGAACATACCCAAAAGACCAAATCTGTGAAAAAAATGTCGTTTACTTGGACATGCGAGAGAAAATCTAAGACAAGGATAGAAGAAATGTGAGGGGGAGAAGATAGAAGTTATAAATTGCCTCTTTCAATCCTCAAGAAAAATGCCTCTATATAAACCCAATCTGATGAATTCTTGGCAAGAACGTACTAGAGATGCAACCTTTGAAAAATTGTTCCTCTATGCAACTTATTCTTGAAATCACAAAGAATGCTGAAAATGGGCTATGTTAGATCCTTCAAATGGCGCTATGGAGAAAAATATTTGTTTCTAGCTTCTCAACCTGCAAAGAATAATGAATTATGATGCCTAAGCTTGAATATATATCCATTTTGGAGGTGGGAGTTGTTGACGGGTGTTTTATGACCGCACCAACACAAAATAAAGTTTCCAACGGTCACTCTATCCTCTCTTGATCAAAATATCTTGCATGCTAAGATTGCGAAAGATCATGCATTCAACTCCAAGGTTCCTTTATGCAATGGGCATAGACTCTGTTGGATCGATGTGATTTTTTGGCATTTCAAAGGGACTTACATGATTGCTCACTCGAAAAGGACTTTCAAGACTCGAAGGATTTATCAATGAAGCTCAAATTTACCTAAACTAACTGGAAAATATTGAATTTAAAAGGATGTTGGGATTAAGGAAAGCTATCATCTAATCTAAGAGCGGGACGTGGGAATCAACTCTTGCAAACTTAAACCGAGCTCTGCTTTGCCTCACTTCGAACAGCTTCCATAGGACCAGTGCAATCTTCAAAGGAGTAACTTGAGGTATTTAGATCACAACTTAACATGAAGACACCATCACAACGACGAATATCATCATATAAATCACAATCGAAGTTAAGTACATAATATTCCAGTTGACCACACAAGGCTAGCCCACCATCAGTGAGTTTGCTAGTGGTATGGATTAATGAAGCTCGCTCAATTCAACCACCACATTCCACAACTATCTACGTGCATGAAATGAAAATCTATTCTACTCTAAGCTCTACTTTAAAATTCTATGCGAATTGGAAGGACGAAGAAATCTTTCTAGCTACCCACAACAAAAGATGAAACCACAAGCAATGACAACTCTTTTTATTATAGGAGTGTTCACAACAATTTCTTACAAAACATTCAAATGGAAAACTTTCCTTCCTCTCCAATCTAAGCTAAGCTATCAATCTATGCTATCTCTACTTTTAATGCTATTCTCTCTACTCTCTGATCCTATCTCTATGTTACAGATGAGGAGGGATGCCCCTTTTATAGCTGGTCTAGTTCAATGGACTACTTAGATTCAATTACAATGAAGGGTTCAGATTGAGCCACTTAAGCCCTAGTCAGGATTCTGCCCTAAAACTGCCAGAAAGTGGAGTGGGGTAATAAATGAGCACAAAATGCCCACCTCCCCCTTTGACCACTATGAGCAATTAATGCCCACTACCTTCTAGAAGATTCTAATCCAAAAACGCATTCCATTGTCCTTCTCTTTGACTGCAAACTTGATCAATCTGATCATCATAGCTTCTACTTCTTGAACTGATATGGCTGGCATGTTCTAATCTAAAACTCCAAGACTGCGACCTCTTTCTCCTATTTGATGATGATTTTCCTCCTTGCCGCCATGGCATGCTGGAGAACATTTTTTGGGTCATTGCCGAAGAAGGACCTTACACTTAAGAAGAACTCCTCTACTTCGTTCTTCAATCCATCCTACTGTCACTCTTTAATATTGAAGTTTTTGCTCATTCCTCCTCCTTAGCCTTGAGGACATTTTAGTGCTTGAGGATGATCCTTAATGCTTGGGCCTTCATCATTTCCTCCACCCTAATCTTAAAGGATTTTCTTGTATTGGAATTGACCATTTCTTCCTTACCACCTGCCTTCCTGAGTTGGGTGCATATTAGGTCTTTGCGGAGAAGTTCCAACACTTAGTTGTTTCTTCCAACATCTCCCTTCATGGTTTTGGCGCAAATGAGACATCATGGAAGAGTTTCAAACATGTAACTTTTCTCCTTCTAAGGTTGTAATGTCGTCCTGCTCCATCACCTCAAGTCATCATGCCTTGGCCTTGGTGTTCATCTTGCAAAACAAACAAAAAGAAGAGATCAATACACTTATAATATAAATCCATTTCACTTACCTAATTTCCAAGGTCTGATTGATCCTTGGATCTGATAAAATTCATCATTTTTCTCTAGCATAACTTTTCATCATGGGCGCATTTAGAGACTTGTGTGCTCATTTCATAAGGTCTTCTTCAAGGGCGCATCTACCACCTTGTATTTGGAGTTTGTGCCTTAGAAATTTCTCCACCTTGAGGGCATATTTGAAGGCTCGATGCTTGAGTTTCACTTCATCTTCAAATTCTTTATGCCTTAGACAAATTTCAACTCTTCCTTGTGAGCATTCAACCCCTAGTGCTTCAGGCACACTTGAAATGCCTTAGAAAATATCCATTGTGTCCTTGAGTTGGGCACATTTGAGAGGGTCCCTTTTGATTTTCATGCCTCAGAACAATTTCAAACATTTTATTTGTTTTATCCTTGGCCCATTTGGAGGGGTCAACTTTCATTTTATAGCTTAGAACTTTTTTAGGCCTTCATATTCTCCCTAGGGCATAATTGGAGTGGTGTCATTCATGTTTCCTTAGAAAATTTTCCACTTCTTGCCCTCTCTTGGGTGCATTTGAGGGGGTGAGCTTCTATTTTGTTGCCTTAGGATTTCCTGAGGCCTTCTTATTTCTCTTTAGGGCGCATTTGGAGGGTTCTACATTATTTTTCACCATTTAAAAAATTTTGCATCTCCACTTCCCCCCGAGGATGCATTTCACCACCTCTAGCATCATGTTTCTTGCCTTAAACAAATTTTGATATCATTTCCTTTCATTCTTCCTTGGGCGCATTTGGGGGTCCTTGCTTTGGGTTTCCATGCCTTAGGCAAATTTTTGCTTGCCATACTCCAACTTTCCACCTTGGGCGCATATGGAGGGGTCTACTCTCATGTTTCTCATACTTGGAAATTTTTTAAGCCTCCATGTCCTTGAGGGCGCATTTAGGGGGGCGAGCTCTCATTTTTATGACTTAGAAACTCTTTTAGCCCCTCATCCTGAACAAGGGCGCATTTGAAGGGGTGATCTCTCATTTTAGCTTGCCTTAGACAATTTCTTCAACTCCCTTACCACCTTGGGTGCATATGGAGGGATGTGCTCCCATTTCATGACTTAGAAAATTTTCAATCTCCTCATTCCTTCTTGAGGGCGCATTTGAGGTGGGATCATGCTTCACATGTTAATGCCTTGGAATATTTTCAACTCACTTGCTTCATGCTCTAGGCGCATTCACCACCCTGTGCTTTTGTTTTCTTGCCTTAGAAAATTTCTTAGCCAACACATTATCCCCTTCTTACCTTGGGCGCATATGACCCCTTGCATTTTCATTTTCATGCCTTAGAAAACTTCTATGCTACCCCATTCCTCTTGAGGGCACATTTAGGGAGGTGTCCTTTCAAGTTTGCTTACTTAGAGAATTTTGTCAACTTCTTCTCTTCTCAAGGGCACAATTCCAGGGGTCCTCTTTCATTTTCATGAATTAGAAACTTTTTATGCTTCACCTTCTCATCTTGGGCACATTTTGCCCCTTGAGCTTTTGTTTCATGATAGTATATTTTTCATTATGCCAGCTGTCTCTTCCACCTTGGGCGCATCTAGAGGGGTGAGTTTCAAGTTTTCAGACATAATTTTTAGCCACCCTCCTTGTCAAGGGCGCATTTTACATGTCAAGCTTCTTGTTGAGGGCGCATTTGATGGGGCCTCATGCCATTTTCAATGCCTTAGGCGTTTTTCAATCACCAAGCTTCCTTTCAACTTGAGCGCATATCATGGGTGATGCTTCCATTTTGTCTGCATGCCTTAGGCATTTTTTGCATCTGGAATGTCAAGAAAACCTCTAAGGGTGACTTAGCCAATTTTGACTAGCTTGCCCTCAGTTTCTATTTTTAGTAAATTCTAAAGACTTGTGATTTTTCATGAATTTTCAACTATTTTGAAGCTGGCTCAATGTGGTCCTCGTGGCTTGACTAACCTGTTCACACCTGCCATTCACATGTGCCTGCTATTTTTAGCCTTGTTCTGGAAGTGACTTACTATAAATAGTAGGTATGCAGATTTTGCCCAAATTTTACCAATGGACTCCCTAAAAGATGTTGATCTCAGTGGGATACATTAGTTTGACATTTTCTCGAATTTCACCCCCCATTTTAGGCATAAAAGTTGGAAACCCTAATCTCGTTTGCATGTGCCTCAATTGACCTCTGTTCAACTTCGTTTCTGTTCTGAATTGCTCTGATCCCGAAACTGAAGGTTTGGGACTGCTAGAGTGAACTTGCTAAAAATAGTAACTGCCTAAAAAGTGATCAACTGATTGTCGAACTTGGTTGCATGTCATATTGCCCGAGAGATCTCAAAAAACCTAGAAAACTGGTTTGCATGCGAGCACTTGCTAAAAATAGTAAGTCATCATTTTGACTTGCATGTTATATCATCGCAAAGCTCTTGAAAAACCCAGAAAGACTGTCCTAACATGCATTGAAAAATCACACATGCAAACCCTAAAAATTGCTCCATAAGCCAAAACTACTAAAAATAGAAAGTTGTCAAAATTTGCTCAAATTTTGTGTGTAAGCCTATTGAAGTGTCCTAAATGTGGTGAAGCAGTTAGAATTCCAAAATTTTGAGGAAAAGACCACAAATTAGGTACTTACTAAAAATAGTAAGTTGTCAGAGTTCAGTGAAAATTTAATGGGAATCTACCTGGAGCCTCCTGATTGTAGTGCCAAGCTCAGATTTCAATTTGCCAACTTGATTTGACCTCAAACCAGCCTAAAGACTAAAAACCCTAATTCATCAAAATGCACTTCAGACTTAGTCAAAATTTCCAATTAGGTCAAAGATAGGGACATCCCTGAAAGGACAGAAGGGACAGAGAGAGAGACGCAAAACAACCCAAAAACCAAAGCCAAAAGACTAGAATGGAGCAAAAATTAGGGGGTCCCCATTAGGAATGCGGTGGTGTGTGAAAAGGTAACAACAAGAGTGTCAATTATGGCGCCAAACCTAATTGAAGAGTTAATTTCCGTGATTGAGAGTTATTGAAAGTTCACTGATTTTGGAACACCATATGCAAGAGGAATTCTTCAAAAATCGTAACTGAGAGTCAACTGGGCCCACTTTGACTTTAGGCATCCAAGCTTTAGGGAGTTAGAATTTTTTTAAAGATTTTCAACTTCTACTATGATGAACTACCTCTGTTTGACCCTGAATTCAAATCACCGGTTGATCTTGAAGCTTGGTTGACAAATTCATTGCGAAGCTGGATCAAGTCTGAAGACATGTTCTTGGGAGTTGAAAACCCTGAAAACTAAATATGGCGGCTTGAAATCTTGGTCGCCTTTTCCCAAAAGGGTGCTTGTTTTGCTAGACAACCAGTTGCTTGGATGCTTTTTAATCTCGTCAATTTGACCCTTCGTGCTTCAATATGCAGCTGCAGTTGATTGATGAATCCTATGAACATGCCGAGATATGGAACAGAAAACCAGTTCAATTTCGGAAAGAATGATTGGTATTGCAACGTCTGAAAGTTGATTACGAGTGCCCAAAATTTTGGGTGCCCTTGGCCTACAAGGGTGCAGTTGACCTTTTAAGCTATAATTTTCACTTTGCAACCTTCGATGGGATGCTCCAGTTTGGTCTTTGGCACTAGGTGTTTGATTGCTCCAATGTTCATGCTAATGGATTCACTAAAAAGATTGATCAAAACAGAGTTCCTGGAAGCTGCAACACCTGAAAGTTGCATCTAAGGCCCCAAAAGGTTGGGTGCCTTTTCCAAGGAGTGTGCATTTTCTTCAACACTTAGGCAAATTTTCACGTTTTCCAACTTGTATTGATTTTCATCATTTTGCACTTGATCTTCATTCACAAGCATTTGACAAGTCCCGTGAGATGGCTATTGGATTCATCACGTAGCTGGAAGGATTCTGAGCAGATCTCTTGAAGAAGATAGCTACTGAAAACCTCATCCGATTGACCAAAAGGCTAGGCACCCCTAGCTTGTAGGGATACATTTGACCTTTTGACTTTTATTTTATCCTCTATTTTACATGTTCGTTTGATCAACAGCTACAATCATCTATATGTTCTCCGAACTGGCAAATAGATTTGTTGTGAAGCTGGACTAAACCCGAGAAGATCATCTCGAGATAGTCAATGCAAAAACTGACATCTGATGGCTCTTTTCTTTGAGTGCCCTTGAGCTACAGGGGTGCAATTTCGTTTGTAAACTGCCATTTTTGATGATTGTTAACCTTCAACAACTTCTGCCTCTACCTTCGTTTGCCAGTGTTTGACAAATCTATTGGTTTTGCTTGATGGTTCACCGAAAACATAGTAGAATTCTAAAGAAGACGATTGGTTTTGCAAGTGTTAACGATTGCATTTGACCACTTGAATTCAAGGGTGCCCCTGGCTAGTAGGGGCGCTTTTGGCTCTAGAGTTGATCATTTTCTGATGATTTTCACCTCTTCACGCTTTGCGATCACCGTGTTGCTAGGCTACTCTGACTGCGTTGAAGCATTGCAACTGCTGATGCGAATACGTTCACTGTTGTGATTGCATTCACCATTCTGCGTGCACGAACACTGCAAAGTTGACTTGGGTGTTGACTGCAAAGGCATCTCCCTTGTAGCAAGGCATATTGTTTCCAAACAAAAATATTTTTTACATTTTTCACCTTTTGAAAATCCCCGCCGTCGCGAAGCATCTTTTTGAGCATCTTTTGCCATAGAATCTTCGTTGAAGCATTTGAGGCTTAGATTTTGATACTTGGTATCTGGCCATCTGCCATTGTTGACCTTAGAGGTCCTAACTTTTCTCTTGAAAAAGTGAAGTAGACCTACCAGAGCTAAACTAACTTTTTCTTGATTCTAACTTGACCAATGTGACCGTGAAGTGAAATAAGCCAATCAAAATTATTTTCAGTCAATTCTGGAAAGATCCTATTTCTTAGAGTTTTTTCTAAAAACAGGGGCCTAAAACCCTAATTTTCAAATATTTCAAAATTTTCCAGTATCCTCTAGATAGTAAACCCACAAAAAGTCCATGCTTCGTTTGACCTAAAACTGACTTTTGACGATAATTTTCCAAGATTTAGACCATTTTATCAAAATGCCTTATTGAAGCAAAAATTTAATTTTGGGTACAACACATCTGTAGAACATTACAAGACTGTGATGGTACAAACTTTTGCAACAACTATTTTGTTACCATAAAACTAATATTACAACACTTCAAGACCACTCCATAGAACTAATTCTAGAACACTTCGGGAAACTACAAAATAACTTCAGTCACAACAATGTTGTTACTACAAAACAACTTTTGCAACACTACAAGGCTACTGCAGAACAACTTCTGCAACGACAAGAGACTGTTGCATAACAACTTCCAACCCTAGCCACCCTTACACAGTCTGTAATTGCCAGAATCTACCCTATCTTCCTTGTTATGGCATACTTAAAAGCCTTCATTCCTGAACCAAACCTCTGATTAAAAAGAACTCACTTTTTTCCACCTACCTATTCCTGTAAAATCACAAATTCTTTTCGGTCAATAAGACTGCACTACTCCCAGGATGCTACTACATCAAAGTTGACCATCCGTTAGTGATTCAATGACTAGTCTAAATATGGCTTATGTAAGCATGCATTATTACAAGCTGGACTCCCAAGATATGCTCTCCTTAAATGATCCAAAAGTTGTGAGGTCTCCTCAAATAGATCTATTTTTCATTTTCCAAGAACAAGAATTTGAGAGAAGAATTGGGAGAAATTATTTCCATGGTTCAGGAGGAGGAAAGAACAATAATGCAAACAATAACTGAAACTAAAACTAGAAAAAGATTCTCCATTTCTCTTGTTATAAAGCCGGAATACTTTTCTTTGATCACTATGATTTATAAATTATAAACTTCATAATATTATATCATCATACCCTATAACCCATAAAGTTATAAAACTATTGTACGAATATAAACTCATAATATTATATATATGGTATCAAATCTCATTATATATCATATTTTTAAAGTTATTAAACATAGAAATTTATAGAGTTTTAAGTTACATTTTTTAACTCCAACATCTAATGCAGGAGTATTTGTCCCAGGTGATCCTGCATCACCCAAAATAAGTGACTATTCAATTTTGGCTTCCATTCTAATTTTGTGTGTTTTCAGGTTGTTTCTTGTCTTTTTGGGATTATTATTTTAGTTCATATCTCAGTCTTTGTTGTTAGACAGACAATACAATTATTATTGCTTACACAATCTAATTGGTTAGTCTGTTCCTTTGGCATTCATTGTGCATTAAGTCTGGTTGTTCATCTTTGGTTTCAAGGTTGTTTTTTTTGGTAGTTCATTGGTGGAGCCCACATGCTTGGTTAGCCTATGTTCAAGATTGGGACACATGTAGCCATGTGGCATATTATCTCTGGCAGCTCGTACTCCTAAACTTGTGATTCCATTAAACATTTATTTGCCCTGTTTCTAGACTCTTGGCTCCAAAATCTGAAAATGATTCTCACTATGCTTGTGTTGTTTGGAACATGGCATTGCTTTGACATTTCTTTGGACTATATTCCTGCCAAGGCTTATGTGTCATCTCATTCTCTATGTTGTTTAAAACCTTTTTTGGGTAGTGTTGGCATTACAATTTGCACCTCCGGAGTGCATATTGGCAACAGAGAGCTATGCCCAGTATTAACTGCTCTTCAAATTAGGAGGGGAAGCTCCCTCTTTTGCTGATATGCATAAAAAAGTAAAGTATTCTAAAATCCTATCTTTTTGACTGAGTTGGTAGAGGCACAAGGTTAAGAAACCCAATACATTGCAGCTAAGGTTTTTTTTTTGTTTCTGCAGATCTTAACTACAACTAGGCTAACGCTAAAACTATCCTATCTCCTCTAGATAAACAGAGCAAGAAGAATTAGGAGCAGGGAATTGGTATACAATAAACTTTAAATGAGGATTCCCAAGGAGGAGGAACCCCTATCCGAGGTGTAGGCTGCAGTAAAGGTTATTGGAAACAACATCAAACGGTAAGCTAGTTCTCAGGATTCCCAAGGAGGAGTAACCCCTATCCGAGGTGTAGGCTGAAATAGCTTACTGGAAACAAAACACTTAAAAGAAAAACTTTATTTTTAAATTCCCAAGGAGGAGGAACCCCTATCCGAGGTGTAGATAAGAAAGAAAGCATATTAGAAACAACATCAAACGATAATCTCTATTTCTAAATTCCCAAGGAGGAGGAACCCCTATTCAAGGTGTAGATATGAAACAAGATTATTAGACACAAATAAATCTGGGACAGCAAATTGCATGAAGTACCTATCACACAATGAATGATCAAAACAACTTTATATTAACAAAGTGAACAAGTATAGAATAGCAATATTGCATGGCAAGGTGGGCACAACAATTTGTTATTGTAGCAAAAGTTAAAATACAAATGAGCAAGGGTGCTCTTATTTATAGAACCTCAAAGGAGTAGGGAACCCTAAAATCTCCTTGAGTTAACATCAGTCTTGCAAGCATGCAAGATTTATTCTTAAACCTAAATGTATGCAACTTAACAGTTAACTGGAAAAACTACCTCAGTTAACTGATTCTAAACTAAACTAAATGGATGTTGCAACATGCAAGTCCTTATGATATGAGAGTCAACTGATAACTAACAACAATTAACTAAATAGTAAATCCTAACTGAAAGCTCCACATAGGTGACTCTAAAATCGACATGCACAAAGGTGGGACAACGAGTGAACTTGGAAAGAGGCATTAAGCTAACTACTATGTCAAATGTTTATCTTGAAGAGGTAGGACATCTTGTCCACTGGTTGTGATCTCGAGCAATTAACCTCTCCAAGAAGTTGTTAACTGTCTCATCATCTGAAGGTCGTCACATGTATCAACTGTCAATTCACTACTTGTCAGCAACTTGAGCAATCATGGAAATATCTGCACACTCAAACTGATAGTTTACTAACTGGTAACTCTGACGGCTCCGTAACTGGAGTGATAGCCTCTATTTCTTTTGCAGCTTTACGCTTCTGATGCTTTTGACACTTTTCTCAATGGAAGAGTGTTTCATGATGAAACTACGAAGTTTGACTGCGAATACTCTAGCTGTGAGAAATGCTCCTGAACTCGCTGCGCACGCAGAATTCCAACGGTATTCAACCCTCTAAAATGGCCTTGGAAGACTATCAACTATACGAGGTATGAAACCATGTGGACTTTGAGTGACTATGCCTGCCAAATTTTTTGAACTCTGGATGTGCTTGATGCAAATCGGTGTCAACTTTTCTTATGAAATCGTGAATCAAGACTGATTTGGTCTTGAATTAAGTCTGAGTGAACTGCATTTTGAAAAACTAGCCTGTTGACTGTAAACATGGCTATGTTTTGACAACTTTTCCAGTGAGGCTAAAAATGGCTTCTGGCGAGGCCAAAAATACCTTGTCGAGGGGCAATTTTTACGAAAAAATCCTGAGATGTGGGTTTTGTAGAGAAAGTATTTCTAAGCAAACCAACAATGTCAGAAATTCGAAAAAAATGCATTTTTCCTTGGCATGTGAAGACTTTTTGAAACAAAAGTAGTAGGGGCAGTGGGGGCTGCAAGGGCAATTTTTCCCAAAAAATTCTAGCATATGGGTTTTGTACAGAATGAAATTCTAAGTAAACCAAGATTATCAAAAATTTGAAAAAACGGCCTTTACTAAGGCATGCAAGAGTCTTTTTCAGTAACAGAAGTTCTAGGGGCAGTAGGGGCAATTTCTCTTAAGAAAAATTGACATATGGGTTTTGTAGGCGCCAATGAGCTGATCGAACTCAAATTCTTTGTTTTTTACAAAATTGACTTTTTGACTGACATGCAAAAGAATCTTCAGAAAAAAACATAGTACTTCAAAATGAGAAGTAACGGGGCAGTTTTCTCGAAAAATTCAGGAACATGGGTTTTGTTGCCAATGCTGTATTGAGTGAACCTAGATGACCAGATTCTGAAAAAGATGTCGTTCACTTTGACATGCGAGAGAAAACCTAAGACAAGGATAAAAAAATTTTGAGAGAGAAAATAGAAGTTATATTCTGCCTATGAAAATGACGCCTATGCCTTGAATCGATTTTGATGAAGTCTGGAATGCATGTGCTCAAAAGATGAAGTCTGGAAAATAAATCCTCTGAGCAATCTGGACCTAGCACTGTGAAGAACACTGGAAAATATCACCTGTAGCACCTTCAAATCTTGCTTGCACGAGAAAATATGTGTTTGCCTTCAACCTGTGATGAGAATAATAGACGCCCAAATGCCTTAATGAATAAATTTCATGAATTAAGGTGTCACCTTCAGTTAAATCATAAATTTAGGATGAAATAACCTCATTGGACCCCAATTCAATTAATTGAATGAAGAATAAACCCTAAAATGAGCGCCACCCAGCATGCACAGAGAAATTTGCCACATGCAAGAAAATTAAGTTATTTGCAAGTCGATTTGGAGGTGAGACTGGAGTTTTAATATTATTTAAGTTGAGCTCACAAATCCCTCCATTATAGGGTGGCCAAGTCACTTGAGTTTCAAAAGTCAAAGTTTGACTTTAGGTGCCAACTCGCCAGACAAAAACTTTTTTGAAATTTTTCATTTTTTAGCCTTTGCAAACATCACCGAAGCCTATGTTTGATCACTAATTTTGAATGACTAAGGAATCCAGTAGACTAGCTGATAGTCTCATTGAAGAGCAAGATCAAAACTGACAAGGAGCTTCTTGAGGTTGCAAACCCTAATTCTGACTTTTGAGCCTTCAAAATTCTGGGCGCCCCTGGCCTCCAGGGGCTCTTTTATTTCTAGACAGCCATTTTCACAACTTGCTAAATCCTCGTTCAATGTCCAGCTACTGAGTACTGACAAGTCTTCTGACCCGACTGAGATATGCAATTGAAATCTTGAAGCTTCACGGATAGTTTGAGCATTTGAGCTAACCCAAACAACTGCATTTGAGGGCTCAAAACTCTAGGCGCCCTTGGCCTCTAGGGGCTCTTTTTGCTTTGAACTCACAATTTGACCTTGATTAAAACCTTCTGTTTGAGTCCTGATTCCAACCGTTTGGCAACTCTAATTCATGTACTGACGAACTCGTTGCGAAGCCTGATCAAGTCTAATACAAACATCTTAGGTGTCATTTGCTCAAAAAGGTGCATCTAGCGCCTCAAAAGTTTGGGCGCCCCTGGCTAGCAGGGGCACTTTTCTGCTCCAGTGTTAGTCAAAATTTGACCAACTTTATCTCCCTCGTTCTTCATTCAATCTCCAATTTCAGGTGTTGGACAAGTCCCATAGACTTGTAATTGGATTTATCGCGAAGCTGACAAGATGTTGAGTTGACGCCTTGAAGAAGACAACCTCCAAAAACCACATCTGGTTACCCAAAATGATGGGCGTTGTAATGTCTCCTTTTTCACGAGCATCAGAGTTGAGGGATTAGCCTATTTTCGTGACCCTCGTAGGCTAATAGTTCTAGATAGAGGGTTTCTCAGACAGACACTTGGTCGTCAATTTGCAGTGTGGATCTCTAGAGTATGGTGGCAGGGTGAATTGCGGCGTTTGGCATGATACTTGTGCTTAAATTTATGATACTCACCTTTAATTTCACCATCCTTGGCCTAGGGACCATGTGTCTTCAAAAGGAAAGGGTCACTTTATATTTTTCAGTTACTATTCATTCTTAAAGTGAAAAAAGAAATAACTTAAGTGAATAGTGCTCACTTTAATGAATAGTGATTTCAATGTAAAATTATAAATATGAAGAGAGGAAATTCAACCCTCTTCATGCATTGATGATTTTGCTTGTTGGAAACTTTGGAGTGAAGCTTGGAGGAAGGAGGAGGCTAGGGTGTTACATCCCGATTGTATAGCTACTATTGCATAGGGCAATTGAGTGTAATGTTTGAATCTTTGAGATGAATAGAACATGTTTTTGTTATCAAAATGAATGAGTTCTATTTAAATGATTGTTTCATCTGATTGATACTTCTATCGATGTTATCCTTGATGAATGTTGCATGCATAGTATTGAATTGTGAATATTCTAACTTAAGATGTTTTGTATACTGTTGGCTTTGTGAACAAGTAACTGTCGAGATTGTATGTCTATGGTTGCAGGAAAAGGAACCATTCCTCTAGGCGGAGGGGAAATATCACTCGGGAGAGGGGCTTGGTCGGATAACCGGTAAAGTTGATCAATTGAGCATACACACACTTCACTGAAGGTTTTTGGGAATTGGGTCAAATTGAGTTATCTTTATAAGTCATCCTTAGGCTTAGGAGTTTTGGATTACTTCTTTATGCTTTATGAGTGGTGCTACTTGTTGTCTGACTTACTGTTCTATGAGCCTTGAATGTGAAATATGAACTGATAAGTGTGGTATAGACAGGATGTATATGTGTATACATGTACCACTCATATGTACATAACAACATGTATGACATGTCAATACAAATGTATGATGGGCAATTATTATGCCATACACGTGTCGACATGGCATACATACGGATACGTATACATGGCTGGCACACCTATAAACATATGCACACTATCTATAAAGTTGTTATAACGTTATATTGATGCCTTAAATTTACAGTTAAACGTATATATACTGTCAGAACCCCGATGGTTCTCAACTCGAAACCCTGACTGGAATTGTTTGTTTTTGCAAGTTTTGTATATTTTTTGTGTTTTTTGATGGATTTTTGCAAAGAAACAAGAAGCTGCGATTTTCTAAATAACTGCCTAAAAATTCATAATAAATTCTAAATTCATGAAATAAGCTCAAGATTGTTCAGAGAACATAGGCGCATCTATTTATTATTATTCCAGAGCTTTTACAATGCAAATAGAGTAAACAAATGTATATAGAAAATGATTTTATTCAAAAAACCTGATTTTTGCTTGCCAGGCGCCAAAAGGAACAGAGAAGAAATGTACGGCTGAAGAATGGATGATTCCCTGACCTTTGAAATCGTTGCCGAGCCTCCAGATATCCAAGGCGCTATGAAACCCTCTGCCAAAGACTGAATACTAAATGCGTTTCTCCTAAGAGGAAGGTACGGCCTGGAAAAGTACAAAAAAAGTACGGCCTGCTGCAGCAATGATGAATATGGTACGGCTCAAGGAAATGAATGCCAGATCTCTGCAAATGGTATCTCTGCTAAAGTCGCCTTTATTGCTAGATGATATCCTCTGAATCTCCTTCTGAAATCGATGCAATAAGATCAACTGTAACTCCTGAATGAAGTCACCGAGATGCAAGCTTAAACTGGTATTTCACAGTCTCAGTCTGCCAAATTCCTGAAGAGGTATCGTTCTCCAGAAACGCTTCGTCTGCCCAAAACCCTAGGGTTTGCAAACTCCAATGCTCAGAGCAATTTAGACAAAGTTGAATAGCATAACATAATAATCGTTCGATTTTGTCTTTCCTGCCAATATATACTTCCTTGAGAAAATTCGACCCAATAGCTCATTTAATAATCATTTAATAAAAAATGATTAAATTTGTCTTTTAGACTTAGGAGAATTGCTTTTAATAATTGGCGCCATCATTAATGAATAATAAATATTCATTATATCAAATATTAATCTCTTTATTATAAAGTATAATAAATACTTTATAATATGCCAATTAAATTATATATTTAAATATTTCAATAAAGTGACTTTAGTACAAAGTCAAAATAAATATTCATTATATCAAATATTAATCTCTTTATTATAAAGTATAATAAATACTTTATAATATGCCAATTAAATTATATATTTAAATATTTCAATAAAGTGACTTTAGTACAAAGTCAAAATATTAAATATTCATTAATCATTAAATACTCCTTATTTCTCCGTCCGATCACCAAACTGAATAACTGGGTCGACTCTGAGCAAACTAGTTGAACCAGATGCCCTGCCCAAAAATAGCAGCTTTCGCCTGACCTAACTTTCTAAAAATAGAAAGTTTCTGAAAATGCCCTCTGGAAGATTCTGCGAAGGCTCAACCTGAAACAACTGCAAAACTGGAGCTACCAGACACTGAGTAACTGCCCCAAATGATCCTCTGCACACTCCTGTCAGCCTACGAGGATCGAATAATAGGCTAACCTCGTCACCAGCTGCGCTGACTAGGATGGGGACATCACAGTCCGCCCTCCCTGAAATTGCTTGTCCTCAAGCAATCTCAACTCTGGATGCTGTAAGATCTCCTCTGACTCCCATGTAGCATCCTCAACTGGCAAATCTCTCCACTTGACCAGATATTCCCTGATCACACGCCTCCGAAGGTGTCTCTCTCTCATCTCGAGGATGGCCTCAGGTACTAGTATCAGTTTCCCTTCGTCATCAAGGGGTGGCAACACTGGAGAGGGTATCACATGCTGACCCAATGCCTTTTTCAGGCGAGAAACGTGAAATACATTATGGACCTTGCTATCAGCTGGCAAATCCAACTCATAAGCAACCTCGCCCACTCGTCTGACAACCCGAAATGGACCATAGTAGCGAGGTTTTAGTTTCTCTACCCCACTCTTCCGAAGAGTAGACTGACGATACGGCTGCAACATGAGGTACACCATATCACCCACCTCAAAAGTACGCTCAACCCTCTTCTGATCAGCATACTGCTTCTGCTGATTCTGTGCCCGCTGGATATTGTCTCGAAGAGACCTCAAAATGTCCTGCTGACTCTGCATCATATCCCCTGCACTTGGCACTCTGCTATCGCTCAATATCAAATCCAGAAGGTTGGGCGCCTTATACCCATACAAAGCCATAAAGGGTGTCATCTGTATCGTCATATGGTGAGTCGAGTTATAACAATACTCGCATAAATAAATCCATCTCACCCAAGCTCTCTACTGACCAGCTATATAATTACGCAAATAACCTTCCACCCACTTATTGACAATCTCTGTCTGCCCATCTGTCTATGGATGGTAGCTGGTACTCGGTGTCAGTTCGGTCCCACAAAGCCTGAACAACTTCTGCCAAAAGTTGCTCATGAACTGACTGTCTCTATCGCTGACTATCGTCCGAGGCAACCCATGCAGCCGGAACACCTCTCTGAAAAATAACTCTGCAGTCTGCGATGCTGTGAAAGTAGTAGTAATCGGGAAAAAGTGTGCGTATTTAGTCAACCGATCAACCACTACGTAGATGCAATCTTTACCCTGGGCCTTTGGCAAACCCGTGATAAAGTCCATCGATAAACACTCCCACTTCCTGTCAGGTATCGGAAGTGGCTGGAGCAATCCAGCAGGATAAGTGTGCTCTTGTTTGTTCTGCTGGCACACAGAACACTCACGGACATACTGTAATACATCATTTTTCAGCCCTTTCCAAGTAAACCGTTCCCGAACCATTTTGTATGTCTTATAGTACCCGGGATGGCCCGCCATAGGAAGGTCGTGAAAGGTTCTTAAGACTGTAATCCGCACCTCGGAGTCAGGAACCTGAAGAATCCGCCCCTTGTAAATGATCAAGTCATCTACAACAGTATACCTGTCATCCTGCTCTGTCCTGTCAACAATGCTAGAAGCCCATGGGTTCTTAGCATACTCAGCAATAATCCGGTGCCTCCAATCCTCTGTGATCTGTGCCAAAGCATTCAACTGAGGTCTGCGAGACAAGGCGTCAGCTATGACATTTTGCTTCCCCTTAATGAAGGTGATATCAAAGTCATACGACTGCAGTTTACTGACCCATTTTTGTTGCCTCTCATTCAAGTCTCGCTGTCCAAGGAAGTGTTTCAGGCTGTTATGATCTATGCGAACACTGAATTTGCTGCCTACCAGGTACTGCCTGAACTTAGCCAATGCATGCATAATGGCTAACATCTCCTTGTCATAAATACTGTAAAATCTCTCAGGACCCCTGAGTTTCCTGCTCTCAAATGCAATCGGATGTCGCTCCTGCATCAAAACGGCACCAATGCCCTCTCCTGAAGCATCACAGAATAAATCAAATGACTTCGTAAAGTCAGACAATGCTAGCACCAGACATGAAGTCATGATCACCTTAAACCTGTCAAAGCACTCCTACGCCTGTGGTGACCACGTAAAAGCCCCCTTCTTCGTCAAGTCAGTAAGGGGTGCGGCGTGTCATGAGAACCCACTAACAAATCTCCTGTAAAATGCACACAACCCAATGAAACCTCTGAGCTGCGTAAGGTTCTCAGGTACCAGCCACTCAACTATAGCTCGGACCTTTTCGGGGTCCATACTCACTCCCTTGGCACTGATGATGTGCCCCAGATATAACAACTCCTCCATACCGAGCTCGCACTTGGATTCCTTAGCATAGAGAGACTCATCTGCTAAGATACCCAAGACTGCATCCAAGTGAGCCAGATGCTCATCCCATGACCTGCTATAAACCACAATGTCGTCGAAGAAGACTAACACAAATCTCCTCAACTGAGCACTGAAAACCTTGTTCATAGTCGCCTGAAAGGTGGCAGGTGCATTGGTTAACCCGAAGGGCATAACCAAGAACTCGAAGTGACCGCAATGACACCTGAAAGCGGTTTTCTCAATATCCTGCTCCCTCATCTGAATCTGATGGTACCCTGATCTCAAATCAATCTTCGTAAAGAAGACGGCTCCGTGCAACTCATCTATCAGCTCATCAATGCGCGGAATAGGGTACCTGTTCTTAATTGTCCTTTTGTTGAGCTGCCTGTAATCAATACACATCCGAAGTGATCCGTCCTTCTTCTTCACCAATACAACCGATGAAGCAAAAGGTGACTTGCTAGGTCTGATATGGCCCATAGCTAACAACTCATTAATGGTCTTCTCTATCTCATCCTTGAGTCGTTTCGGATGTCTGTAGGGAGTGATCATAACGGGCTTTGCGCCCTCCTCCAACTCAATAATATGCTCCGTGCCTCTGTCTGGAGGTCTACCAGGTGGGATGTCACTAAACACTTTGGAGTGTTTAGTCCTCAAGATCTGTATGTCAGGGTGATACTCACCCTTCTGCTGCTCCTGCTGTGCTGGCATTAACATACACTCTGCAGCCCAGTCAACCATGTCATGACGAATGAGTCTCTCCATCCGTCTGTACGATACCATCCTCAGATTACTGTCTCTAATGGCTTTGATGACATGAGGTATCCCATTAGCCTTGAACTTCATCTCCATGTCTCGCAGATTGAGTGTGAACTCACCCAATTCATGAAGCCATGCCATCCCTAGCACCACATCAGTATCCCCCATATTAACAACATAGAATTCAGTCTTGAACTCATAGTTGTTCAATCGCATCGGCAGATCAGTTATTTTCCTATCACACTTGAGGGTGTATCCATCAGCTACCTTAACCCGAATACCCTCAAACTCTTCCGTCTGTATGCCACGCTTCTCAACCAAACGTGCATCTATGAAATTGTGCGTCGCTCCTGTGTCAAGCAGTGTTATAACTTTCTGACCAGCTAGAAGCCCACGTAGCCTAAAAGAGCCATCTCTCTGAAGACTAGTCAAGTGTGCCTCCTGTAATTTCCTTCTACCATCATGTTCACTATCATTTTCAGACTTTTCATCATCTGAATGTTCTGAATCAGCTTGCTGGTCTGACAGATCAGATTGCTCTTCACCCTCATAAAACCACTCCATTTGATTACTTTTGGCTTTAGGACGAAGGGGGCATATATGTTTTTCATCATAGGGTGCCTTGCACCAAAAACATAACTTCTTCTTGCGTAGTTCGTTCAATGTCTCTCTGTCAAACGGTGGTGCATTATTTCTTTTAGGATCAGGTGGATCTCTCTTCCTGTCAAATGGTCTATCTCTATCAAATGATCTATTTGGCCGTGAGTTTGGCGTAGGACCCGAAGAGAACCTGTTGCGAGGTGCTGCATGCTCCATACTGTGTGCCTTCCTCATCGCCTCCTGAAGGGTGGGAGGATCAAATGCCTTGACCCATCCTCTCATCG